>CABFVX010006279.1:25166-41668 GCA_902151425.1 Timema shepardi
TGTGGATGATACACAATGGATCATCTTCTCTACTATTCACAATAGGATCAAGATCCTCACTGAATCTGAATTTACATCCTTACAAAAATTATTATCATTTAGATGCTATTTATTTTCTCTGTAGCAAATAAAGAATTATTGTGAACAAAATCATACACAGTGGGAAAGTTAACCTATTAATTTTATCATGTTTCCTAGGGTTCAAATACAAGACAAGGTTGATTCAAACCAACTCTAGTAGTGTTTCTGTGCATGCGATCGGGCCAAGTCCCATCAAGATATTTATGTATAGCTTCCAACTCGCCTTAATTTTGTTGAACAGTTTTGTTGGTTGATGGGTTGAGTAGTTCAGAGCTTGGCAGTATCGTCTCCGATATGAAGGCTTTGGGGACGATTTTCTTCACTGTTGGTATTGGAGATGTTAACGGGGATGTCCTGGAACAAATAGCATCCGCCCCGATGGCTGCCGGCCTACAAGAGGAAGAACATCCTAACTTCTACTACTTGTCAAGCTTCGCAGCATTCGGCGAGATGGTTAATTTCCTCAATGAGAGTACGTAAGTTGTATCAGTCAAGATTGAAATGAATAATTGTTTCCGTGGTCGTTTTTATTATTTGGATGATCTTTACAAAATGATTGCTATATTTTACATCTCCAAGAATTCTCTTCCTCGTCAAAACTAACCTAGTAGAGTGAAGAGAATGGGTAATGTAGGATAAGATAATGTGTATGTGTGAGTTTTATATTAACCTCTATCCGACGTTACTGACCGTAAATTAGTGGTAGATCATAAAAGAAAGTGTTTTTGATATAGTAATAAAAGTGGTACATCTAACCCAAACGGGTAGTAAGACGTGGTGATACTACTACTACTACTACTACTACTACTACCAATAATAATAATAATAAAATGGGCCAGCAGTTGGGGCCAGGATTATTCTGGTGGGCGTAGGCCCATCTGTAGCACTGCCCTAATTAGTAGAGGACCATACATCCAATGAAATCATGTTTACTCCTCGAGTTGTTATTTGAGGAACTGGTTATTTCTGTTTCTCAATCATAATAATATTACACTAGTCAACAATAAAGAATTGTACACTTTGACCCGGGTACTGACTGAATAATTGGTGAGTAAAATAAAGGTTAAGTTTCATAAACTTAGGTTGTTTTAGTTTGAGGACATTTATATTTTATAAGAAAGTGTTCATTTTTTGTTATGCATTTGTAATTATGAAACCTTAATACATATTTGTATATTTCATTTCAGCCTACCTATATTCAGGAAATGTTGATTGTAAGTATCTTTGTAAATTTAACTAAATTTAACATGTTTCCTTATTTTACTCTACATATTAAACACATATGGTCATCTAATTTTATATTCGGCATATTTTGACAGTTGAAAAATTACTAACAAATTCTTTTGTGTTCATCTTCCTTTCAATTTATTTTGTCACAGTGGCATGTGAAGTCATTTTAAATTATTTCTCAAAATAACAAAACATATTTTCAGGTTTTTTTTATGCAACATTTCAACTTCCCAAAAAGCCACTATACAATAAATATATAAAATTAATATCTGTAATATTGACAAACATATCTATGATATCTTAAAATGTTTTTTGGAGATATATTTTTGTGCATATATACACTCCACTTGGCATGAAAGGTATCTTGACGGATTACACTATGGCCCTATCTTATAAGCTGTACCATAGTGGAATAATGCAAGGTAAGCTTGCTACCTTTGAGTACAAATGAAAAATACCTACCTCCTTCCATACTTAGCAAAACGTAACTCATAAAACACGAAGGTTATTCACAACTTGATAAAACAGATAAAAACAGGCAATACACGCACAGAGGATGTGGACAACATTGTCTCGTGAACCCTGACCTTCCCTTCACTGATGACCAACTGCAAGGCAATGTTCTGTGTTTACATCTATTACTGTTTCCAACCTGTCCCAACTCAGTCTTTTATCCAAGCCATATATTTTCAATCACAACATCCTGTCCTCCAGACGTTAATTCAAAACTGTGAAAGGGTAAACCCACATTTAACCAATGAGGCATTTTTCTGCCATGCCGGGAATCGAACCCAGGACTCTTAGTTCAGTTGATATAGACACTAATGACTGAGTTAAGGTGTCGGATCAAATAAAAATAAAATATTTTAAAGTCAAAATAAGTCATATATTTTTACTAAATAAGATGTTTATTATCATGGAAATTACAACTTTACAATGGAAATAACAGACCAAATGCATATTCCTCAAACAATCTCCATACAGGGGTAGACAAGTATACAACGAGGCGTCCATCATCGAACACAGCATAGACATGGAATCACAAAACAAGCTCGGGGTTGTCTACTCTAGAGAGCTGCTGGGTTCAAACCCCAGACTTGAGCTCAAAATACGAGTACTCCAATCCTGAACAGAGTTATAATATTTAATAATGTTTGTTCAATCTTCTTTGTGTCCATCCTTGTTGTGTTCACCTTCCAGGTTGCATGAGACTGCAGGAGCAAATGTTGGGCACATGGTCTCCTCCGTCGTGTAGTCAAACTCACGGGGTCCTCAACTCCACATGCAGTATGACCTGTCGTGAAGGGTTCGAACTGGTCGGTGACCCCACACTCACGTGTACCCCCAGAGGCTGGTTTGGTTCCGTGGGAAAGGCACGTGTTCCAACATGTCACTGTAAGTATGATAAAGTGTTCCAACATGTCACTGTAAGTATGAGAGTGTTCCGACATGTCACTAAGTATGAGAGAGTGTTCCGACATGTCACTGTAAGTATGAGAGAGTGTTCCGACATGTCACTGTAAGTATGAGAGAGTGTTCCGACATGTCACTAGTAAGTACGAGAAAGTGTTCCAACATGTCACTGTAAGTATGAGAGTGTTCCGACATGTCACTGTAAGTATGAGAGAGTGTTCCGACATGTCACTGTAAGTATGAGAAAGTGTTCCAACATGTCACTGTAAGTATGAGAGTGTTCCGACATGTCACTAAGTATGAGAGAGTGTTCCGACATGTCATTGTAAGTATGAGAGAGTGTTCCGACATGTCACTGTAAGTACGAGAGAGTGTTCCGACATGTCACTGTAAGTATGAGAGTGTTCCGACATGTCACTGTAAGTATGAGAGAGTGTTCCGACATGTCACTGTAAGTATGAGAGAGTGTTCCGACATGTCACTAGTAAGTATGAGAGTGTTACGACATGACACTGTAAGTATGAGAGAGTGTTCTGACATGTCACTGTAAGTATGAGAGAGTGTTCTGACATGTCACTGTAAGTATGAGAGAGTGTTCCGAAACTGCCGATGATAGTGATAGTTTCACTTGCAGGGCTAAGAGGGGTGAACACAAACACAATAAAACACTAGCATTCCTTAGATCACTGTGTTTGGATCTAAAAGAAAATTGTTAGAGACCTTTCACAATATTTACATTGTTACATAAAAAGGTTTCAAGCATTTATTCAAGTCTTAGAGTTTTTGAAAGAACAAAAAAAGCTAATGTGGTTATTATGACCATGGAAATAACGTGGAAGGTTTTCAGCAATATTTATTCTAAAACTATGAGTTGTAAGTTTCATAATTCACAATGATTTTCCTACATATCATAAATAATATATTAAAGTTAAAATTAAAGTAAAAAGTGGTAAGCGCAGCCTTAAAGCGTCTTCATCCCAACCACTTTAGGTAAGCTATGTTACCGACTATACTTGTCCAAATAATCACATTAATGTGGTAAGCATGAAGCTAGCGTGTTGAGAAGTTTAAGAAAAACCACCTCCGTACATCTGGTAGGCTTCTTCGCCTCCCCCGTCATCGGCAAACCTGACTGTAAGAGAGTGATAGCGGGTTAGGGGTGAATTAGTGTTGTGTTATGAGTAAGGGAGAGCTTTTAAAAGAAATGAGTGATTACATCAATCAACCTGGATTGCATAATGTGATATTAAATGTACGTTTACAATTCCATTATTTAAACTCTTTCTCATATTGAAATATTAATCTAAACATTACAAAAATAAAGTTATCAGTAAGCTGAGTTTGTTAGCTACAGCCATGGTTGAAATCATCATCTTAGAGGCGAGTCGCAGTTCACTACAAGTCTGGTGGTCTTACTTGCTTCGTAGCACCTGTAAAAACTAATAATGACATGAAGAAAATGAAGAGCAGGTGAGATACCAAGAAAAGGAAAAGAGGATGTTAAATGTTGGAATGAAAACCCTCCTCAAATCGCTTCAATATTCAGAAATTTTCCGAGGTAGGAATCTCGGATCCTTCTTGACTGGCGGCGGATACGTACGTGGTGCTCTCCTTCTTCAAAGTTGGATGCAGAGCCTAGAAAACATGGCCAGCCCACAGTTAGTTAAAACACACTCATTAACACAAATTATGGAGATAGATTTCAATCATTTTCATCTTGGTCACTCTGAGTTTTGATTGTAAAAATCACATCCCATTTGTCCCTGTATTTATTCATATCACACTTCTTCATACATTCTTCTACATATTAAATAATAAAATTTTTATATATATCAATTGATTAGATATGTTTAACATGCGCTTTCTGAACTGACTGATTATATCAGCAAACGATTTATAAGTTAACTTAAATCTAGAACACACACAAAACCCAGCCCCCCGGCTGTTAACTCATCACTGTGAAAGAGAACCACTCATTTCACCATTGATATATTTTTCAGCTATGCCAGGAATTGAACCCAAGACCCTTAGCTTGGTGGACATACACACTACTGTCTGAGCCAAGGTGTCGAACTATATTTTAACAGTGTAGTTTAATATTTAAAACATGTATTATTTGTGGTGTTGTAGCGATTGTCGCTGTGGCTCACCTTATGTTTGACGCTATGGAAAATGAACTAGCACAGTTTGAAAAGGTGGCCATCCTGTTCCTGTTGGACCACTCCAATAGCATGACAAATGATGACTTTGTCAAACAAACTTCCTTCGTCAAGATGATGATCAACAAGTTCTTGTGAGTTAGTTACCAACTTGGGTACTACCATTAGACTGGACACAGAGATCGCAGTTTGAATCCCTGTTGGGTGAGCTGAGGGGGGTGTTTTATAAATGGTTTTCCACTCCCTCCACACTAATTCGTTTCATCTAAATTTAAATTCCTCATTCCTAATTCATTAGTGAAAATATGCAGATAGTCTAAACTAGGAGTTTGCACTCAAAGAAAATTATTTTGTTTGGCAAGAAAAACTAAATTCCGAAAGTATTATTTATGTTTAGAACATCTCTTTGGTCTAGCGGTCAGGGTTCCTGGCTACGGATACAAAGGTCCTGGGTTCGATCCTCTATAGACTAGTGGTCAGGGTTCCTGGGTTCGATCCTCTATAGTCTAGTATTCAGGGTTCCTGGCTACAGATACAGAGGTCCTGGGCTCGATCCTCTATAGTCTAGCGGTCAGGGTTCCTGGCTACAGATACAGAGGTCCTGGGTTCGATCCTCTATAGTCTAGTGGTCAGGGTTCCTGGCTACAGATACAGAGGTCCTGGGTTCGATCCTCTATAGTCTAGTATTCAGGGTTCCTGGCTACAGATACAGAGGTCCTGGGCTCGATCCTCTATAGTCTAGTGGTCAGGGTTCCTGGCTACAGATACAGAGGTCCTGGGCTCGATCCTCTATAGTCTAGTGGTCAGGGTTCCTGGCTACAGATACAGAGGTCCTGGGCTCGATCCTCTATAGTCTAGTGGTCAGGGTTCCTGGCTACAGATACAGAGGTCCTGGGCTCGATCCTCTATAGTCTAGTGGTCAGGGTTCCTGGCTACAGATACAGAGGTCCTGGGCTCGATCCTCTATAGTCTAGTGGTCAGGGTTCCTGGCTACAGATACAGAGGTCCTGGGCTCGATCCTCTATAGTCTAGTGGTCAGGGTTCCTGGCTACAGATACAGAGGTCCTGGGCTCGATCCTCTATAGTCTAGTGGTCAGGGTTCCTGGCTACAGATACAGAGGTCCTGGGCTCGATCCTCTATAGTCTAGTGGTCAGGGTTCCTGGCTACAGATACAGAGGTCCTGGGCTCGATCCTCTATAGTCTAGTGGTCAGGGTTCCTGGCTACAGATACAGAGGTCCTGGGCTCGATCCTCTATAGTCTAGTGGTCAGGGTTCCTGGCTACAGATACAGAGGTCCTGGGCTCGATCCTCTATAGTCTAGTGGTCAGGGTTCCTGGCTACAGATACAGAGGTCCTGGGCTCGATCCTCTATAGTCTAGTGGTCAGGGTTCCTGGCTACAGATACAGAGGTCCTGGGCTCGATCCTCTATAGTCTAGTGGTCAGGGTTCCTGGCTACAGATACAGAGGTCCTGGGCTCGATCCTCTATAGTCTAGTGGTCAGGGTTCCTGGCTACAGATACAGAGGTCCTGGGCTCGATCCTCTATAGTCTAGTGGTCAGGGTTCCTGGCTACAGATACAGAGGTCCTGGGCTCGATCCTCTATAGTCTAGTGGTCAGGGTTCCTGGCTACAGATACAGAGGTCCTGGGTTCGATCCTCTATAGTCTAGTATTCAGGGTTCCTGGCTACAGATACAGAGGTGCTGGGTTCGATCTATGAAGCATTGTGTCTGAAACAGAGTCAAACTCATGAGCTCCTTTAAGTAGCAGTTCTAGTCTAGAAAACTGAGATAAATGACCAAAGTTTTTGTTGTGCTGACCACATGACACCCTTTATATTATCACTAACAGTGGTATAGCTCATTCCATGATGTTTTATTAAAATTATATAACTAATTGAGAAGCAAAACAAATACATACCAGTACAAATAAGTTTATATTTGTGTCAGAAACTGATGTCATTAATTAAGGGGGCCGCTTCACTAAGCGAGAAATTGCCATGCAAATGGACAGCTTTAATGCAATATATTATAATTCTATGTTGTGTTATCTCAAAATATGGTTCACACCAAAATAAATTTGAAATATTCCAACAGGACTGTTTTTCCTCAACAAGCCTATAGTTTGAGTCTTATTAATAGAAATAAATGTGTGAAAATGTGATATTAACTCATTTTCAGTTACTTTCTAAGCATATTTGCACTATACCGGGCATGTTCTTTCTTTATCAAATTTTTCCAAAGTTATATTGGTTTCACTTCTTTCTTTTGATCATCTGATAACCATTCAGTTTAACAATTGTTATCCAAGTCTTATCTATTACTTTATTTTATTTTCCAGCATGTTTTTTAAAATGTTATATTTGCAGAACTATTAGAATAGGCTTGAAGAAAAAGGGCTCTACATTTAGCCTTCCTCTAACAAATACAATAATTTCTTAGAAGGCTCACAACAATTGTTTTTAAGAAATTTGAGAACTAGAGGCTATCTTTCTTTTATACCTTGAGATAATAAATTTGTATTTTTCTTTCCCCTATTTCTTATTGACATGACAAAGAGAGGTTGTATGTGAAGGGCGAAAGTGAGTATAAGTGTAGAATATATAAGTAGTTCTAGAAAATGACACAGATCATTGTATTTTAAATTGTGAGTCCTGACAGTGATTGATACATTCTCACTGATTGAGGCGGCTGCCCTAATGATCATCTCCAATTTAAATTGTATATAACCTAAGTCATCAATATAAACATGAATGCTAAGAAAATTATTGTAACACCTTTACTTTCTTGCTGCCAGTCCAGGTTCAGACCCTACAAAGTAATACGGATAAAGAAAACTACTAAATTCTGGGCTTTATTCCACATATACACCCTTTTTACATGTAGTTAACAAATGAGTTTAAATGAACCTTCACCCCTCACAACTTGGCCCTCTTAGGAGGAGCACATAGACCCAACTATCTTCCTAGGATCCCGAGCTAAATCTCTTCCAATCAGAGTGTTTCTTGTTCAACAAAGTTAATAGTAAGACCTAGTGAGCCAAGGTTCGTATCTTAGCCAGTTGTATCATGGGTGATATTTTACAATTCCTCACCTTACGAGTATACTCACTCATGTATTTCCCCCTCTAATTTTTCCTTCAATATAGTAAGCATGACACGATGTCTTAAATATTACAGATACCATATTTAACTTTTATAATAAAATCGCTCATTTCAAAAAGACCATAGCTCCAGAAATATGGCCTTTGGATAGAAAATTCTAAAAGCTATAATAGATAGAAGGTTCTTAAAATGGAATGTCTGCATGAAATATGCACCGCCCTTCCACAATAGTATTAAAAAATGGAAAAAAAGTGAATTTTGGTAAAAAGTGGAAATATGATATTTTCTAAATGACCAACTACTATTAGATTGACTTTTTAATTCAATTACAGCTTATCACTTATTTTTTATTTAGCAAATGATGTATGAAATTATTGTTTAGATTGTCAGAAGATCGTGTGGCGGGTTTGATAACCTTCAACACCCGCGCGATGGGGGTCATCCCTCTAAATACCTCCAAGACATGTTCCTTCCTCATGTCCCTGGAGAAGGTGAAGTTCCAAGGAGGAGGGACCAACTTTGAGGCCGCCCTGATCGCTGCGGAGGAAGAAATCAACAAATACGACATGAACAACCAAACCATTATCTGTAAGGCACATCAATATTGTATTTAGCAACTCTTATTGTTGTATACATCTAAGACTGTTATTGTTTCATGGAATTTTCAATTTATTCCAAAATGTTTACAAGCACTAATTGCCCAAACAGTTCAACTGTCTTCTTAGCTTAGTCGGTAGAGTGCCTCGGGTTCAATTCTCGGTACGACCAAAATATTTGTCCATGGTAAAATGAGGGTTTAACCTTTTACATTAATAAATTAACAGCCGGGGACTGGATGTTGTGCTTCTCCTAGTCTTAAGTTGTATGTTGTCAGTTAAGGCATACGAAGCTACGACAGGCCTAGCAAGCCGGTGGTGGGAAATATATGGCTTGAATAAGAAACTGACCACAGGCTGGAAACTGTAATGGAGGTAAAGTAAAGTTAAACTATCTGGGAAAAACTATATCAGAAATTGTCACACAAGATAAAGGTACTATAATAAAGTCATACTTTCTGTAACGTCTTTCTTGGAGTTAGCATATTCCACGGTGGAAGTCACTCATTAAAAAAAAATAGGGTTGAGACCTCCAATCCTTCAAATCCTTGGTGGTTAAGAACCAATTATAATTACATTATGAACTCAACTAGGCCCCAGATCAGTAATTTAACACTTAGCTGAATGTATGAATGTAATTGAAGATTTGGATTTGTAAAATAGTGGATTGGAACAACTCTGAGTTTTATATTTGTGTATAATGTAGTACTTTATTTCTGTTGGATACCTCCTATTCTTTCTTTCAAGGATTAGTGTGAGGAAATAAATACTTAGTTATTTAGTTGTATTCATAATATATCGTAACAATTTTACATTACCTATTAAATATAATTCATTATTGAATATTTTGTTTAACTTTTAAGATACCTAATTTAAAAGATTAGATTGAGCTGAATGTTGTAATTATTTCAGTTTTTCAAGATACATTTTTAAATAGACCATGTTTATTTTCTAATTTACTTGTGTTTCGAATATTTTATTAGTGAAATCTCTAATCTATTCCTTAAAACTAGTTTTTATTTTACAACCACAAAGAATGATTGTTAATTTTGTATGACTAGTTTTCATTTTACAACCACAAAGAATGATTGTTAGTTTTGTATGACTAGTTTTCATTTTACAACCACAAAGAATGATTGTTAGTTTTGTATGACTAGTTTTCATTTTACAACCACAAAAAATGATTGTTAGTTTTGTATGACTAGTTTTTATTTTACAACCACAAAGAATGATTGTTAGTTTTATGACTAGTTTTTATTTTACAACCACAAAGAATGATTGTTAATTTTGTATAACTAGTTTTCATTTTACAACCACAAAGAATGATTGTTAGTTTTGTATGACTAGTTTTTATTTTACAACCACAAAGAATGATTGTTAGTTTTGTATGACCAGTTCTGATGACGGATGGCCGCAGTCAGGGCAACCCGAGAAACGTAGCGGACCGTCTCAAGTCCAAGGGCAATGTGATATTCACTCTGGGAGTGGGTGGCTATAAGCGACCGCAACTTGAACCCATCGCGACCGTTGGGCGTAAGAACAAGAAACCTAACTTCTTCAGCGCGTCAGATTTCCAGGCCCTACAGGAAGCTGTATCTTACATTAACAACAGTGAGTGAAGATTTGTCTCGTGAGCCAGGAAAATGTCACTAACTTGATCATAACATAATTTTAAATGATAGGTTTACACTTTTTTAAAGTGATACACAAAGTTATTAATAGAGTTGGGGAGAAAATAAAACCTACTAAGAACAATACTGACAGACACTAGCTGATTCTTGTGTGTATCCTTGAATGTTGTGTGGAATCCTTGAAGCGCCCTAAGGACACTTGTATTAGCACTGCATTCAGGTTATAGGCTCTAAATTAATATTGATCACCACTATAATAGACATATTTTCTTTGGAATCTGGGGAAAAGAGTATAAGTCAATAATGACATTCACTTACCAGCTTCGGTGGCCGCATGGTCTAAGGTGCTACTCTTGCAGTATATTAGACCACTAATGACAAAGAGACTGAGGTTCAAATCTCGGTCAGGTTTACTAAGGGTGGTTATCCACTCTATCCACTTATGCAGGTACTCTTCCTCTAAATAACTTCCTAATCCCAAAACCAGCATAATTAGTACATAAGAATGGGTAGTAAGAGGCAGCACTAAAAAGAAGCCACTTATGGTAGTTCTACTCAAGCTGAATGTAATTATTGACTTTTTTAATGCTGAACCATTTTTTATATATACTGGTGACCTGGCGGTCTAGGGGTGAGGTGTCAGACTTCTGTGCTGGCGGCCGGGGTTCAATCCTCGCTCCCGGCTTAGATGTATCTGATTACCAAACCCTTCCTTCACCTCTGACAAGACATCTTGTGAATGTGGGGAATGCCAGGCCTCCACCGTGGTTCAGTAGGTCCTCCATTTCATCTCACAATCACCCTACCATTACACATTAGTGTAAGTGCGTATAACCCGAACGGGTAGTAAGACACGGTTCTAATATTAATAATAATAATAATAATTTTATATATACTCTTTTCCCCAGGCACCAAATAATCATAGAGGACTATGATAAGTGTAGATAAACATTGTGTTATTTTTATTTTCCAGCCTACATGAGATCATCCGAGAAACACTGTAAGTAACATGCTTTATTGGATGGATGATATAATTATTATAATACCTTTCTCAACTTGATTCAGTATTTTCATATTCAGGCAGTATGATCATATTCAGGCGGTATGGTCATATTCAGGCGGTATGATCATATTCAGGCGGTATGGTCATATTCAGGCGGTATGGTCATATTCAGGCGGTATGATCATATTCAGGCGGTATGGTCATATTCAGGCGGTATGATCATATTCAGAGCGGTATGATCATATTCAGGCGGTATGATCATATTCAGGCAGTAAGATCATATTCAGGCAGTATGATCATATTCAGGCAGTATGATCATATTCAGGCAGTAAGATCATATTCAGGCAGTATGATCATATTCAGGCAGTATGATCATATTCAGGCGGTATGATCATATTCAGGCATATGATCATATTCAGGCGGTATGATCATATTCAGGCAGTAAGATCATATTCAGGCGGTATGATCATATTCAGGCAGTAAGATCATATTCAGGCGGTATGATCATATTCAGGCGGTATGATCATATTCAAGGCGGTAAGATCATATTCAGGCGGTATGATCATATTCAGGCGGTATGATCATATTCAGGCGGTAAGATCATATTCAAAGATTATTCCTAAATGGTGTTATATAATGTGTACTGTTAGTAGATAGTTCAGAAAACTCAAGTTAAATAAACCAACACTCAAATATCAAAATAATTATGTTGTTGTAAAAGGGAGAGAATAAATAATTTACCTGCATTCAACCTTCCCTTTCCGCCAAATGGCAACAATGGCGATAGATAACAATACCATTTGTAGGATGTTCCTTATAATTAGAGCCCTGTAAAAATGGTTTTATGTTTAGTTAAATTTCATCTTTTAAATCTCACTTTTCGGTGTTATTTCGTGTTTATTTAAAATTACATTAAAGTTTATTAATTAGCTCAAAATGTATATACACACATACTGATAGATATCTACCCCCCTCCACCTCCCAAACTTGTATCCATCTTGGAAAAATTGACCACACTATAGGAAAGAGCATTATTTTGCAGATATAAATAACTAAAATGTATTTGAAATTCATATTTAACATTCCACCCAGTTATTATCTTATTATTTTCCCCACAAATTATATATGTACACTCATTCTACCCTGGGAGATCACACTTTACATCCATCACTGTCTACAGCCTGTTTTTATTCAAGCCGTATATTTTCCACTAACAGGCCTGTCCTTGATTCATATGTCTTATAATATAACTTAAGACTAGGACAAGCACAACATCCTGTCCCCAGCCGTTAATGCATCACTGGGAAAGGGTAAGCTTGTTAGCCTTCAGGGTTAACGGAGGGTACATTTAGGTGTATAAACTATCTTGAAATATTTTATGTTATCATCCAGCTTCATGCGTATGTTTGGCGACATTGCCATATTCACTGGACTTATTATTATTATTATTAGCACCGCATCTTACTACCCGTTCGGGTTATACGCACTTACGCTAATGTGTAATGGTAGGGTGATTGTGAGATGAAATGGAGTATATACAGTTTAACGTGGAATCCGAACCACGGAGGAGACCTGGCATTCCCCACATTCACAAGATGTCTTGTCAGAGGTGAAGGAAGGGTTTGGTAATCAGATAAATCTGTNCCACATTCACAAGATGTCTTGTCAGAGGTGAAGGAAGGGTTTGGTAATCAGATAAATCTGTGCAGGGACCGAGGACTGAACCCCGGCCGCCAGCACAGAAGTCTGACACCTTGCCCCTAGACCGCCAGTTCACCTTCACTGGACTTCTAACATTACTTCTTTTCTCTTGAATAACTTACACGCCAAGAAACGCTCTTATATATGTCTGTATTTCAGGTTGTACGACATTGTCCCAGAAATTATCCGGCACATGGTCTCCTGGCGAGTGCTCCACAACTCCGTCCGAAGAATCGGACAACTGCTCCTTGTTGTGTGACCCGGGTTATGGGCTGTTTGGTAGCCCCGAAGTGACATGCACTCAGACCGGGTGGAGTCGAGATACCACATCTTGCTTTGCTAGTGTGTATGCCCCATGTTGGACTTACTGGGGACATAGGCTCCCTTTTCTAATTGTACTTTACGCTTCGGTGGTGGGACGGTGTCATGCGACAAACTGGTCTGCCGATGATGGGGAATTGAGGATTTGAATCTCATTTGTAGTGTCACGTTATGATAGTGACTCATTTGATAAGAATAACTTATGTAAAATATACAACCTAACTATACCATTTTGATATTTTAGAGGCTGACACGATCTCCCAACTTATCAGCAATAACATAAGAGACACTATTGATTCTTTTGATGGAGTCGATGCTCTCTTGTTCATTGTGGACCAGACGGAACGCCTCGAGAAAGACTCGTTCACTGTCATCATAGAATTTATCAAGGCAATCATCACCAGATTTCCGTATGTAGCTTATACCTGATTCATAGAGAATAAGGTTTTTAAAAAGCAAATATCTTCAGCACTTTGTTTGAGCTAATACCTGTGTTGTCGATATTTGCTTCTTTAGATCTGATATAAGTTATTAGGTGACATTAAGTGTTAACTAATCCTCATTAATGATGATTTGCACTAGAGAACTATTGAACCCATGAATAATGATGTACCTGATACGAGTAGTGAGCTCTTTCTCTCCCTCTCTCTCACATGCACACACACACAAATATTGCATAGCTAATTACATCATGTTCACTATTTAAAGAAAAAATTGATAAAGAATTAATTCAAAGTAAATGTACCAGCATTCATTTTGTAGAGTGTAGAAAAAAACTCTTCCTAGTGAACCCATTTGAGTAATGAATATCTTGGGTAAAGGACAAACACGCTAAGTGTTGCTAATTTATAAACAGTTGTTCATGTTACAACTAGCTTTGAACACACAAAATCCTAATTTAGACCGTGGATAGTATTGCATTGTAGTGCGGTTATCTGTAATCTAATTTATAAAACAGTGGTGTTAAGGACAGTAAACCATTTAGACATATTAAAAAAAACGAAAATTAGAAAAACACTTTTAAAATGAACATAATTTTGCTGTTGCCAACCTAAGAATGGAAAAAAAGTGCACTTTGATGTAAAGTCTGTTCACGGTAGGAATTGATTTCTGAAAGGCCTTTTTCCCTACCATAAATCTACTATATAGTAGGATATTGATAGGAAAAAAGACCTTTCAGAGAGTAATTCCTACCGTGAATGGAATATACTTCTTTTTAGTTTGAGCAGAATTGTGCTTAACTGCGTATCTAATATCACTATTAATCCGCTGTGAGATGGGCTTTTAAGCTGTACATGTTTCCATTTACCAGGTTGCACGACAAGCACACAGCCGGATTGATAAGCAGTCACAAGATGGGATCAGATATTGATATTGACATAAACACCAAGAAAACATGCAGCTTTCTTGATAAACTCTCTGGTGTCAAGTTTATGAGGGGAAGTCCCAGTTTAGGCAAAGCTTTGAAACTAGCCAAGAAGATCGAAGGGTATGATCGTGAAAATGCCACACTTATTAGTAAGTCAAATTAGATTTAATTTACATAAATTCTGTGATACTGGAACGACAATCATTATAATATTGATGTGATGTAATGTGACTTCCACTTGGAACAAAGCTAAAGGAACATAAAAATTCAAATAAAACACAACCAATGAGTTTGGACAATTTTAAAATATATTCACAAAAATAAAACTCATGCAGTTAGTTAATTAGGCCATGTTGCTTTAGAGTTAAGGAAACACAAGCTATTCCAAAGATAACATCTGCATGGTATAAAGAGATTGTGTTACTAGATAGTCATATTGACATCTCTTGCGTTATGAATGGCTGTCAGGAACATGTGGTACGTTTTATTTATACTAAACATTTTGTTGCATGAAAGTTCATCCGTGGACAAATATTATAAATATAACATTAATGTTGTGTTAAATTTGTTGTGGTGACTTCTGTTTAAAACATTATAACATTTACGTTATGTCACGTGACCATTAAGGTGATTGTGATTCCGACATGCATGATAACTAAATGAATAAATTACTTTCAGGATTTAAATTTTACACTTATTACTGTTTTTAAAAGTTCGCTTCACGGAAACTCTAGCCACAAGAGCACAAACACAAACTGGGATATATAAACTTGTGAAACCACGACTAAAATTCAGGGACTAGTTCACGGCTACCAATATTCGAGGTAGTGGCCTGTGGCAAGGTCAGGTTAGTACACGCTCTTTAAGGTGGAAGCCAACTTGATCCAAACTCGCCCTAATAAATATTAATGTTATTTGAATTTATTTTTGTGTCACTTATCAAGTTGGTCATATAAATATTTTATTTCCAGTTCTCATCACCGATCGGCAAATGATTCCGTCCACTACGTTGAATCTTGCTCGTAAAGTAAGAAACGGTGGTAAAAAGATACTCGTCATAGCTGTGGACAATCGTGATGCGAGGCCTCGTCTATTGGCGATATCGTCCGACAATAACAGGACTGCTCGGAACTTAATATCCCTGGACAGTTATGATACTTTGGAAGCGATCACCGAGTTCATGACGGAACACGAGCACCTGCTCAGCTGGTACGGCGACACTGGTTATCTGTATCCGAACTGCGCTGAGTTGTGACATATTGCACTCTTTAATTAGTGTCTGTTGTAATTGTATATTGAAATGGACTGCAAATATTAGTTTGGGTCTACAGTCATCTTATTTAGTGAAACTCTATGACGTTACATTGGATAAAAACTGCATTATATTTGTGCAAAACATCATGAAACAAATGAGTGACTTTAATCATGAAACAAATGAGTGACTTTAATGTTGTTTTTAAATTCGTTCTAATTAATCATTCTATCTATTTTACTTAGGTAGGTAGGTACCATGTGCATGGAGTGTAAGACAACGATCATAATTTAAATGTTTTAAAATAAAATATAAAGTCTTAGTCCTGTTTGAAAACACCTCGAGGTAGGACCACATGTGATGGTGCCATTGTGTAGTGAAAATTACAAGCTAGATGACATTAGGTCTGGATAGGATTATATTTAATCCTATTACAGTGTACCATACCTGATGATCAATTTCTTAGGGCTTAGTCCTACAAAAAAATACTGTAAGTCAATAAGAAATATAAATACTGTAATTGAGGTTAAGGGAGGAAGTAGAGAGGATCTAATGAGAAGAGACCTGCTATGGAGAGTTGTTCTATAGGTGTGTAAGAGACCTGCTATGGAGAGTTGTTCTATAGGTGTGTAAGAGACTTGCT
>CABFVX010006280.1:0-25769 GCA_902151425.1 Timema shepardi
ACAAGATGTCTTGTCAGAGGTGAAGGAAGGGTTTGGTAATCAGATAAATCTGTGCCGGGACCGAGGATTGAACCCGGCCGCCAGCATAGAAGTCTGACACCTTACCCCTAGACCGCCAGGTCACCTACAATCTAGTATTCAAATTCCTTTCAATACTTACTACCACGTTACCGTTCGGGTAATAGGCTTATGCACTATTTACACTAATGGGTTAGGAATGTATAAGCTTGAATATAGAGAAAGTAAACCCGCATTTGCGTGGAGGAACAGTGGAAAACCATTTAGAAAAAAACCACCCCAGGTCACCCAAGTGAGATTAGAACCTTGATCTCCCCGTCCTCTGTAGTAAAGCTCAAGATGATTCTAGCACGTTAGGTAATTTCTCCACATAGGTGGGTCTAATTCCTTTCAAAGTATCGTAATAACATATTTATCTACTAAATAAAACAATAAAACAAAATAAGCCTTTCTCATTCCTAGCACATTGTCCTAATTTATATGGAGTCTTACAACCTGAAAAGGTAACAAGACTTGGGGATAAGATATATTCCTTATTCACACTTCTTCTAATTTAGTAACTATCTACTATTAACTTTAAATCCAGCCGGGATTCAAATCAGAATCGATCAAAGGTGGATCGTCGCTATCTTAAGCTCCATGCTCTCCTCCCATGGCTGAAGTAAGTATTACTAATAGGATGAATTCTCACATAAGAACAATTCATCAATACTTTGCTATCGCATGATAACGAACCAGTGTTCCCTAGTCATGAAGTCGTCCTCTCCAGCCACTAGACTACTACAAAGTATCGTACAAGTGAAATATAAACTTACACATTTTAAAACATGCTTACTTTTTAGTTTGTAATTAAATTTGAATGACACCTAGGCTCAGTCAGTAGCGACTCTATCTACTGAATTAAATGTCCTAAGCTCGATTCCTGGCATGGTAAAAAATTATCATAAGTGAAATTGGATTTTCCATTTCACAGTGAGAATTAACTGCTCTGGGGCTTGGTCGTGTGGGGAATGAACTGCTAGGGGCCTGGAGATGTAGAGAATGAACTGCTAAGAGCGTGGAGATGTAGAGAATGAATGAACTGCTAGGGCTTAGAGATGTAGAGAATGAACTGCTAGAGGGCCTGAAGATTTAGAAAATTAACCTCTAGGGGGCCTGGAGATTTAGAAAATTAACTTCTAGGGGCCTGGAGATGTATATAATTAACTTCTAGGGGGACTGGAGATGTAGAGAATGAACCTCTAGGGGGCCTGGAGATGTAGAGAATTAACTGCTAGGGGCCTGGAGATGTATATAATTAACTGCTAGGGGCCTGGAGATGTATATAATTAAACTGCTAGGGGCCTGGAGATGTTGATAATTAACTGCTAGGGGCCTGGAGATGTATATAATTAACTGCTAGGGGCCTGGAGATGTATATAATTAACTGCTAGGAGGACTGGAGATGTATAGAATGAACCTCTAGGGAACTTGGTGTTGTGGATGTTCTAGTTTTAAGTTAGTTAGAAAATCGTTTGTTGATATTATTATTATGTTTTTAAATTACATATTATTTACCATAAATAAAAATATAATACAATTCATATCAAAAGTTAGTGAAGAGCTACTGGTTATGTTAATTATAAAGAATAGGCTTAGAAAATAGCAAGTGTGTTGTTACTATAGTCATAATTAGGAACTATGATAATTTGATATCGGTAGTTAGCAAGGGCTATCCTTAATTTCATGTCTAGGTTAATATGACATGGTTTTGCTTGAATAGCATTAATTAACATTTTAGAGAACATTCTAAATAATGTCTACTAGGAGCATGTAATATGAAGGGTTGTGGCATAAGTGATGAGAGTCCAAATATTGAATATTTTGTGCTAGGTAACGCCATTTGTTATCTTATTATGTATTCTTCTGGTGTATTTAAAGTGCACTTTCTGAACCGACTGGCATCAGCATACGAGACTTTCTATCAGCAAGTGCGAAAGGGTCTTCCAACACTGCCGAGAAAGGTATTTTCACATATTTTACAGTGTTCTTTTATACGCCACAATCTACATAGTACCGACGGATTTATTTACCTTCGGAAGGAAGCTGTGTACTGATTGTTATAACTCAATAAAAATCCGTCTAACCCGGCTGGGTTTGAACCCACCAACATCGGATCCTAAGGTAAGCACTTTACCCCAAGAACACCGAGGTTGACACCTTCTGTTAGATGATTTAAGAAACTTTTTACTAGTAAAAGAGCAAATGTTTAAAACTATAATAGTCCAGAGAGATGTGCAATTATTTAATTCCCGTTTTATAAAAGAACCATTATGGTCCACCTGGTTTGAGGGATAAATTATGAGAGTTCAACATTTTATTATTGCCAACACTGTGTTATGCTAGTTATGCACAGCTGTTCTTATTTTGGTTTAAGGTTTTGGCTAACTATTTTTCAAAGCAACCGTGATCCATTAAAGTTTTAATTTTTTAGTTCGTTAAATTAATATAATAATGAGTTAAGTTTAAATCTTGCGAGATAGTTACATTTAAATCTTAATGGATAACTTCATTAAGTCGGTGAGCCCACGATAAATATATAGCTAAAAACTTATGAAAATAGGTTAGGTTAAGTGATGGAAATAAATAGTTGCTGGTACATACAGGCCAAACAGACGAGGTGGGACCATCTCGTCACCGTACTCAACTGAAATGTTTTGAGAATATCCTGGTAGATGAAAGAAAGGCTATAGTTGGAAAATTTAATTCAATGGAAAATTATAATGAACAAAACTCATACCTTGGAGACTTCATAGCGTGTTCACGTATTTCAAGACGTAGAAACAGAGATAATATTGTTCCTGACCTTCTTAATTATTCCTACTCCTACATGTTTGGGATTGTTAAAGATGAAAAACTGACAGAAGTGCCGGTTTGTTGTAAGCATTTATTTATTTTCATTTTATAACTCCAGACGTGTTCAAACATTACAATCCATGTTAAGTAACGGCATGATAACAAGATATGTCCAAGGAAGCCATAATAAACTTTCAAACGAGTCGATTAAAATGACCACAATCATACCCAGTCACTGAGAGGTCAAACATCACATTAACTTACAGTTTATATGACACTTAAAGAATATCACTACCCAAATAATTAAACATAAAAAAACTTCACAACATATTTAAAAAGAAGTATCCAAAACTCAAGTATTATAAAGTTCTTATAGATATATTTGCATAACAAAATATATTTTTTGTTTGGGATAACCCAGAAGATATGATTGCAGCAGTTGTGATGCGTAGGCTATAAAGTCAATAAGCTTCGATTACAAAAGCAAAGAGAAAATCCACGAGAATAAAGTGAGATGAATATATTGCGGATTGAGATCAAAAGTATTAATAAACAACATTGATTGCATTTGGTAAATACTTTTATAGTTGCAACAACAAAAAAATGCTAAGATTTATTCACAGTAGTTTAAAGTTGTTGATGTGATCTGCATGGATTCCAAAAAAATTTGAGTACACCTAAATCTACTACAAATTATGTGTATTATAAGCAGCATAATTCCTATTATATAGTTAATATTCGTACATTATCAACACAAGAAGCTGATTTTTATCTGAATGATCAAACTATAGCCAAAAAGAGAGCTGACGAGGTGACGTCAATGTTATACGATTTTATTTTTCATGTACTTGACATCAAAGAGAAATAATTAGTAATTTTTGTGATTCTTGCGGGGGCAAAGTAAAAAATTACACACTGATTTGTTTCTTGTACAATGTTTTTCACAATGTTAATATCATATTTCCCACACGTGGTTATTCCTGCTTGTAATGCGACGCCAATATGGAATTAGTTAATAAAATGAAGCCATTGAAACTCCTTCTGAGTGGGCAGATGTAATTCGGAACTCAACAAAACCAAGTCTTTATAAAGTGATCGAGTTTGGACTTTCATTGTTTCGTGGTTGGTCTGGTGTTTTAAAAGATATTGTAAGGTTAAACGTCAATTTTAAGCCAGGCCAGTAAAATAACTTCAAATACTGGAGGAAGAACCTGACTTTGCATCACATCGTGTGACAAGTATAATGGCAGCTGGTTTAAAACAGATGTCACAAAGAAGACAAGAAAGAACAACGTGGAAGCGATGCAGATGCTTTGAACCGATAAAGTTCAGGAGCTTGACCGGTCATAAATGGAAAATTGACCATTTTAAAGGAGAAGCTTAAGGATTTACAGGAACTGAAAGTTTTCATACAAAGAAGATCAATCTTTCTATGATGGCCTGACTGACTACCTCTAATCACATCTCTTAACTGGACGAAAATACTAATATTCTGATGTATTATCATTTTGACTGAATATTCAAACTAATATAAATTAGTCTAACAGTCTATTAACTATTGAAAATGTATTAAAAATGTATTGCAACACACACACATTGGCTAAATTTATAAGTTATTCTACAGGTTTTTGTATTTTTTTTAGGATGATAATGTCTCGGAGTATTATTAGTCAATAAATAATAGACCAGCGGTCTGATCATTAAAATAATAGTAATTAAAATTAATTCATTAGTAATTAGAAGAGATTTATTTATGTTTTGGTAGTAATCTAAATTGGTATATAAATTTGTTGTTTTAGATGGCTATCATCATGAACGTGTGACAAATGTTTTTATCTGAAAATCATTAATTATTAATAATAGCATGAGTAATCAAAGTAATAAAAAAGTGCTATATATTGTGTAATTTAAGATAATCAATAAAGTGTTTTGCATTTTAGAGGACTCTTATTGTTTTTCATAAATCAAATGGTACACTCATCCTTACCCCTGCTATATTTAGTATTTTGTTAATCATTCAGTTTAAGATACCGTAGTTTTTGAATCAGATTGATAGCGTGTGTGTGTTAGTCCTGCATGCACTCGGTTGCCATAACAGCTTGATACTATGGTCAAAAAAACTTAACTTATATTCAGTTTCAATAAATAACTCCACCACGACACTACTTCATAAGCAATCACTACCCTCTCCTTGCGCTTTCACTTTCCCGTCTTTCCCTTTGAAACAATTATTTAAAAGATGGTTTCTTGTTGGAGCGCAAGACCTCATTTTATACTTCCTCTCCCCTTTATTATACCTACTACATCTTAGGAAGTTCAAACAATTTTCTGTGACTTGTAGCTTCCTTACATTTGAAATCCCATTAGTTAAGTGAAAAAAAATTAAAATTAAATTTTAATATATATATATTTTACTTTATAGTTAGTATTGTAATTTGTATATCAATATATTAATAAAAATGTATTCTAAGATTTATTAAATATATCTTCTAATCCTTCCTCGCGTAATTTCCCATAATCCATCTCTCCTACCCAAAATGCATCATCTTACCAACCTATGTAGGAAAGATGGTAAAAAACTATGATTTCAAAAAATTCTCTTAAGACATCCCCCTCTCCCCCCTATGATATATTTTTTGCTTAAAATTATAGTACAGAAAATGCACTGCAGTATTTACTGTTTTGTTACGTCCTTAGTTTTAATCATATGATTATTTTAGTGTGCCTCATCTCTTATAGTTTTACCTGGCAATACTTACTATGGGAGGACTTTACCTGGTGCTCTTGTTTCGGATATTGACCGAGTTAATATACGACCTGATCACCCTGGATTCACGAACTTCAGTTTAAATTGTAATATCCCAGACAAAACACAAATATATATATATATATATATAAATTATATATATACATTAAATACGTCACGAGGTTGGTCTTAAAGCAGTAATTACATCCTTAATCTGACCAAGCCATTTACTAATCATATCCACAGCTTATATGCTACCACGATGAAGCATCAAGAAACCATTACTCTCCTTTAATAGTTATGGATTCACTTTGTTCTTATTTAAGGTCAATAAATTTCACTAATCTTCGGATTACTTTCCTACTAAGACCCAATACAAGAAGTTTAATCCAATTTAATAGAAAAACCATATCTTCAATTTTATCTCAGTGTTCAGCCCTTGCAGTTTTCATATAACACATGTGGCCACCCTATGTTGCCTTTCTCACTGATGGGAAATGTAATTTTAGAAAGTACTTTTTTTTTTTTGAAACACGATTCCACCTTTCTGAAAACCACTCGGACCAAATGTGTGCTGGGAGGGGTGTTGAAGGGGGGAACGGATGAGAAATGGGTTGTATAAAACGGTCTGAATACCCTCTGACCATTTCGTCAACTGTGTCAATATGTTCCTGGCTGCGAAAAAACGTGATCATAATTTCTTGTTCGCTATCTACATCCTTGTCTATCCTTCTTTCGTGGATAGTTCCTCACGGGGTCAGTAACATGAATAACATTTGACACGTTATGTTCATGGAACATTGAGCAGAATTATATATTCCTTTTGCCCTCTTTTAAAAGTTACGTTTTTTTAAAATTTAATTTACCCAAAGTTTTATATTTTCATCCAAACGTCCTGACATCGAATTTGCCTAATATTATTTTATCATTATTATTGTTTTAAATGTATACATTTAACACAAGAATTATTAAATACTTCATACAAAAATTAGAGTAGAGCAACGTTTTTAAAATGCACCCGCATTTGTTTGGAGGAAGTGTGTACATTTTTTTGTGCAAGCCGTACCCTACGAGATTCAAACCTCGATATCCGCATTACCAGGAATCCAGGAAATTGCGAGCTTGATACCTAAGACCACGGAGCCAAAAGAGCGGACTTTCTACTGCAGTATATTCATGGAAACTCGACCTAATGTGGACTGAGATGGTGTCGAGTTATTAAAATGTCGAGTTTTACGAATTAACCTGCTAAGATGCGTGTTTACTATGTCATACTTACTAAACAAGGATGAATCACAGTACAGTATCGAATATTATAGGTACAGTTGTACTGTACTGTATTATTGTAAGGTACTGTAAAAGTGATATAGTACTGAACCGTCGCATATCCTATCAAATAGAATAAGTGACGAGTAAATTTACAATTTAATAAAATGAAGGTTTGTGAAGGAACCAATATATTAGAGACATAAAATTTTAACAAATCAGCTTATTTAAATTTAAATGGTTAGTATGATTACATAAGGTTTAAATATATCCTACACTAAACAATCCTTTGTCAACTAAGAGAAATAAATGTGTTACAATAGAAGAAGTAATCCCAATAAGGAACAATTCAAGTAAACACCTTTGTTGTACATGTAATCAACACAAGCAAGGTTGAGTCTATAATACAATTGAGAGTAACTCTTTACTGAACTAGCTCACATTCCACTACGAAGGTGTGTCTGCCTTAACACAACTGAAATTAAAAAAAGGAAGCAAACATAAATTTAAAGTTAGGCAACAATACATATTATCTATCTAGCCTCGCGTCTACTAGACTTGAACTAAAAATAATTTAAATTATAGTTAAATAATAGTCCACCATATCAAATTCTTGTAAGACCTAGCTTAAAGAATTATTACGATGATAGTTAAATGAGCTAGCTAGCATGAGTTAATTCCATAGTTGGTTACGTAACACAAAGATTAAACTCCTAGTAAAGTTTATAAATAGTAAATGGTGAGCTACCAGGAATACAGGCTGTAAAAATACTATGCCCCGTCTTTTCCTAAATAGTACTGCCTGTACATTTAATAGTACGAACTAGTAGTGCTCCCAAAGTTGGCACACCGTAAAAAGGTACACTATGAGAAATATTATGGACTGGTATCAGTCACATAACTAATTAGGTTATTGAACAAAGCTGTATATAACCTGATTTCCACCATTATGTGATCCTAAGCGCTAAGTTAGCCGTATAATGGCCTTACAATTTAGGATGTCAGGACCTTTCCCTAATAGATAACACTATGTCTTATGGACATAGTTAAAAATGAGTACTAAGTTTCTAACGCAGATTCTAGCATTCAAATACTCATAGTCTCAAACGAGGCTTCATCGGTGGTGAGGTGGAGAGACCGACGTCTCACACATCGTAGTCACCAGTTGCTCTGTCCACCAATGTAGTTTTACGTCCAAGTTGTTCCTCCGTTGAATTTACACTATATAATACAAAATGTGACATTAAACATCAGACATTAGCATACACTGATACTCCCTGAAGGGGAGCATGAGAGCAAGTTCCAAAACGTACCGAACAATTGGTCACACCATGTGGTTTCACAATTAACAGACGGGTTGTAGCGTTTAGTGAAGTTCCGGAAAAAAGAAAACATATTATTAATGTTGGTGGGGGAAAAAGGAAAGTATGCTGGGGAACAGAATAAAGGTTTTAGAGTTACTTGCGGATACACTACTCTATGCGAGGGCTGGGTGAGAGCCTTCCAAACCACTGATGACATATCTCGCTTATCCGAGCAGGACTTTGGGACGTCAATGGCACCCCCAGGGTCGATTATGTAATTCCCAAGCCCCTGGAAAAGAGGATTGGTGGCACCTGGAAGTCTGTCACAGAAGGACTGCGCCAACTTCCAGAAGTGATCCTTGATGGTAGGCATATCCAAGTCACGATGCAGAGTCTCATTCTGGACATATCAAGGAGTGTCCACAATGACCCTCAGACACGCGCTCTGGGACGCCTGCAACCTCCTCATATACGTGTACACCAGGTGGCCCCAAGCGGGACACGCACAGCCGAGGATTGGTATGAGAAACTGCTTTTACATTGTGATACCGTTCCTTGTAAGCACTGGATTCTCAACCTTTGCCTCACTTTTTTGAGTCTCGTTACGGTGTTGTCGCAAGGTCAGTTTGGTGTCCAGCGTAAGTCCCAGGTACTTAACACTGTTCGCCCATCTGAAGCCAAAGTGGGGCTGGCCTGTAGAATTTTCTTCTCCGCGTTAATACTTGTCCTACAAGTGGTCAGCCACCCCTCCAAATGTGTCAGGTGCGTCTGGAGTCGCCTCTACACCAGCTGACCTCACCATGACTCTGCTACTAGAGCCGTGTCCATATTCAGTGCCAACTTGGCGTCAAGGGATTTTTGACTGTTGTTCACAAACAGACTGAAGAGCACCGGGCCCACAAAGGAACCCTGCGACACTCCAGCCCAGATGCTTCTGATTTGGGAGGTTTGGGAGGTGGCGTCCCCAAAGTTAGTGGATAAGGTGTGGTGGGATGGATAAGATTGTGCAACCTTAACTAGGTAGAAGGGCAGGTTCACGGAGAGGAGTTGTAAAAGGAGACCTTTGTGCCAAAGACGGTCAAAGGTCTTTGCCACGTCGAGAGAGACAGCACCAGTCAGCCTGTGGATGTTGAAGTTCCTCGTGACCTGCTCCACGTGCCGGACAAGTTGGTGAGACGTAGCGTGTCCCACCTGAAAGCCAAACTGCTCATCCACCACCAAAATGCCCACCTCACGCACATGTCGGGTCAGTCTCGTGAGTAGAAGTCTCTCTAACAACTTGCCTAAACAGTCAAGCAAGCTGATCGGTCGGTAAGACGAAGCTAGGGCCGGATATTTACCCTGTTTATGAAAGCAGAGGGCGTTGACATGCTTCCAGAGCTAAGGGAAGTGACTCAGGAGCAGGATGGCGTCGAATAACATAACGAGGAAGCTAATCGCCTACAAGGGCAGCTTTCTGAGGACCACTTTATTGATACCATCGCGTCTGGGGGCCTTGTTTAATCTTATAACGGCTAACGCCTGTGCCATTTCTGTCACCTCAGTGGGTTCAGGTTCATCCAAGGGTCTGTATGAGACCGCACCGATGACCTGGGCCACGTGCGCAATGTGCACCGGGTCTGAAGGGTCGTCAGTCAGTACAAATTGTGCCTCTAAGTGCTCATCGAGAGCATCGGCCTTCTCCTGGTCAGAGTGGGCTACCCCGTTACGACCTACAATAGGTGCCCTTGGTGCCAGTACCCACATCGAGTTCCTTGTCATGAGCCACAGGGACCTGTACTGCCCGCCCAAACTCTCAATCTTGTCTTCCCATACACTGTTCCGGTATTCTTGGACCATCTCGTGAACTGCATGTACTTTGAAGCTCCAGTTGACCTTGTCTACCGTCTTCCTCGAGATCTTCCAAGCCTTCCTCAGCCGATTTTTCTCCTGGACGTGCCTAAGGATAGAATCGTGTATAGAAGCCTGTGGTACCCTCTTAGGTTGGTGCCTAGGCAACGTAGCTTCCAGCGACCCTTTGATGGTGGAAGTTATGAACCCCGCACCACGATCGATTTATGTTGTTGTTCGAAAGGTAGGGGTGGGTCCCAACCTCTCTCTCAACACATTTGTAAACCTGTCCCAGTCAGTTCACTTAAGGTCGGGATTTTGGAGGTCTATGAATGACACTGCGCGTCCCAGATTCGCAAGAACGGGGTTGTGATCCAAGTATAGCTTAGCTAGAGACTTCAGAACTAACCGCCTTGTGATCCCTCTGGAAACAACGAAGTCTAGGACGTCCGGGAAACCAAGGGGATTGTGAAGAAAGTAGGTAGGGGTGGTAGGGCCGGAAGCCACCAAGCCATGTAGATCTATGAATTAGCGGAGCAATCCAGCACGAGTGGACATAATTCTAGAGCCCCATAAATGGTGCTTAGTCTTGAAGTCACCACCGATTTAAACAGGCGTGGTACCTTGAAGCAGCACCTACATGTCAGCTCTCGTAGCCCGATCGAACCGGGGGTAGGGAGGGAAATAGATGGAAATGAGACGCACTGGGCCAGTTGAGCTCACCAGTTGGATATCCGTAGCGTCCATGTGTTGGAGAGGAGGAAGCGTGATGACCTGATGGTCATCACCACTCTGAACCAAGACCGTTGTCCTACTCCTTCCCAAATCCCCTTCTCGGTCTCTCCGATGGCAGATGAACTTGGCTAACGAGAACCTCATTGCGCAGCTTAAGTGGGTTTCTCCCAACAGCACTACATCGACACAATACTTTGCCAAGAAACTTTCAAGCTCAGCCTTCTTCCCCGCGATTCCGTTGGCGTTCCAGAGTGTGACCATTAGTTATTTAAGCACAGGTAGTGCTCTATTCGGGTGTACTGCAATGAGAGACCAGGTAGAGGATGATGTGCTCCATGAACAGGCGGCCACGATTACTCCTCGATGATTCTTGGACTATCCTCAAGAGACTCGATGAAAAGTCTCATGAATCCAGTCCCGTAATACCCTCGAGAAGCTCAATGCAATTTTTGAGCTTTGCTCTATCATCCTCAGGGATAGGTGTGGAGGTGTAAGGGGTGACAAGTGTAGGAGTTGGGAGTGGTAGAAAAGGGTTGGAAGAGTTCAAAGTAGTGGGGATAGAGGTTTGGGGTGCGGGATTAGTGGATGCTGGGATTGGGAGAGGAGTGGTCTTGGATGGGTTCTCGACCAAAAGTGATGAAGAAGATGCCACCGGTTCTTGTGGTGTGGCTTTGGCGGCACATAGGCCTGAGGTGGAGGGGTTGGTCTCCCTGACAGGACACGGCTGAAAGATTGCACCAGTGGCTTTGGTATTGGAGCTGGAGTCAAGGGCACTTTCCGTACCGCAACGTGCCCCGAGGGCTTATGGCATTTACTTAGACCATTCGTCTTCCTTTCTTGACCCTTGGAGGACCTCACAGTCCCTGCCACCCACAAGAACTTGTACTTGGGACAGCCCCACCATGGTGAGGAGTGGGCTCATGAGCAGTGCAGGCACTTTGGGGGAGATGGTCTCTCCTCCGGGCATCCACCCCTCTCGTGGTCACCACCACAGAACCCACATCTAGGGTTAGCACGGCAACCCCTCTGCAAATTCCCTAACCGGAAACAGTTCTTGCCCTGAACTGGGCCACCTGGTGACTTGTATTTCTCCACCATGACGCAAATCTCGCATAGATTTGATATGGAGTACAGCTTTGTGGTATGCCCCCAGGATTCAGAGGTACAACGAAGTTCGGCAATCACTGCCTTACCTCGGTCTTCTGATCCAGTTTCCATTGGGAGAGTATCTAGGTGATGGATTTCATGGGGAAACCCATCTCCACCAGCTCTTCTTGGATGTCGCCAGGCTTTGCTCATGTCAGGAGTCCCTTCACCATGACCCTGACCAGTCTCTGCCGTCCCAGCTCGTAAGTCCAATGCTTGATCCCCAAGCTTGGCAAGAACATCTCGATGGTGCGATAAGCTTCCTTCGACCCGTACTGGAGACGTGCTCGATACCCTGGCTGCCTGACCTCCTCCACAGTCTCTATAACCTTGGATCGGATGGCCCTCGCCACATATGAGTAGTCCTCCACACCACACAAGATGATGGGAGAGATCTTCCCCTTGGCTTTTCCCACCTTTACCCAACGCTGGTGCACCCTGACTCAAGCCACTGTTGCCTTTAATCTAATTACCAGAGCTACCCCCTAAATGGTTCGAGCTGCCCCCGGTAGCTTCCTGGTGTTGCTGGCCTTACCCTTTCGTCGGAGTATTACGATCTTAAATACCTCAGACTCATCATTGGACGCCTAGCTTGACTCTTCACCTATAAACATGAGATTTGGTCCCGAAGACATTCCCTCCACAACCACGGAATCGCACGAGCTGTCGACACGCGTGAAGCGTCTTACCCGGTCCTCCAAGTCTGAAGAAAATTTAGCTAGGCATTTCTTACCTACCAACACCCCTTGGTGGGAGGTGTCGGAGTTGAGGCGGGTTGTTGAGGCCCTTTCGATTAAGCTCGCGTCAGTGCAGCTTGCATTGGTATTTACAGGTGAAAGACGGCTAGGCTCCCCCTGGTCAGGGCTTCCGTCGGCACCGTTAGGTTTCCGTCCATTGTGCTGGCGGGAACTTTTGCCATCCTTCCCGGTTTACGGGCTGTTGATCCTAAAAAGCTTCTCCAGTTCTTTTTGGCCGTCAGTTTAGGCACAACTCCTTTAACTGGAGAGACCCCACTGGACTCGCCCGCATCAGCATTGCAGCTGACGCTTTGTAAGGGGCTGGCACTGACCAACGATCCGAGGCTTGGGGATGTACTGCTGGATGCCCCGGTGGATATGTCGGCGGCACGCACTCCTCCAGTAGTTAGGGGGGCCCCACCGACTTCACCCTGTCCATCTATGCTCACCTCACCAGTAATTGGTGAGGTCACGCTGGCCGTCATTTTGGCCCTAGAAAGGGCCGAATAGTCACTCACCACGAGAAGAGCCAGCCATTCCTGGTAGCAGCCGCCATTGGCACGCTCACCTCCGGTGTTGGAGGGGCGCCGCTGGCTTCGCCAGGTCGACTGCTTGCCACGCCCACCTCCCCATTAACTTGGGTGGTTACGACAGCCTCTTGTCCCTGGAAAGGGCAGATTCGCCACTGGAAGGTGACTCTTGCTGGGTTCGGCCAGCGGCATGCTCACCTCCAGTAGTTGGAGGGCCCCGCTGTCTACACTCAGTTGCCTGAATCTTGCGCCAAACTCCCCGGTAATTTGGGTGGTCACGCCAACTTTATTGACCCTGGAAGGGGTCGATTCATCACCCGAAGGCGACTCGCATTTTCTTCAGCCAGTGACATGATCAACTCCGTGAGTTGGAGTGGCCCCGTTGTCTTCGGCTTCTAGTACGGTCTTGTTGCCCTTCAAGAGGGCAGCTGCCACTAAAGCATTGGCTTTTGGGAATGTGGCAGACCACTTGCCACCTGGCACGAGCTCCTTCCTGGCTGGACGAGCCTTCAGTCCCCGCAAACGGAAACCATCGAATCCCTCAGCTAGGACGGGTCGCACAAGCCTGCTGCCGACAGCGGATCCCCTGACGCTCACCGACAACTTCTTCCCTCTCGGGGTTGGATGCTTCACAGGCCCGGGATTCTTCAACGCCTCATCCGGCGATCTTCTCCCGACCTCGACGCCAATTCCTTTCTTCTTCTTCTTCTTCTTCTTCGCCGTGGGCTCCATCGCAGTATGTAGATCAGCAGAAGTCAAAGACGCTCAAAAGCCAGGGACTTGTAAGGAAGGCAGGACTACACCTTGCACACCCCTGCAAACCCATCCAAAATGTGAAGCGAAGAGTGACTGTTTTATACAAACAGGACTTACGTATTTGGGAAGGGTCTCCACTCGGAAAAAAAATGATAGAGATGAGGTTGCAAAATTGCGCTGAAAGACAACTAGCGCTCGTAGATGGCACGGATGACACTAAGAAGCAGCTCTGTCATTTCATCGAAGTTGGGCCTGCGAGTAAGATGTCGTTTTTCTAATCCTCCAGGAACAGTCAGATGGGGCACTTTCCTGAAGTTTAGGCGTTTCCCGGCAACCTTTATTCACCGTGAGCTAATATCTGCCACACATTACTAGAATATATTAGTTATTGTATTCATCGTGTTAATCATATGTATGGTATTTTGAGTGTACGTGTTAAACGGGACGTTTACACTCTACACTATGTGTTAGTATAATTGTTTATAATAGCTTTTATATAAAGGTTGCGACATAAGTATTTAAGGAATAACTATAATATCACTATACAAAAATACAAGTAAAAGGAAAAACGATGTTTGATCGCTGGATCTCTTATAAGTTTTTAGTCAAGTGGGGCATAAATACGTTACCAAAACCCTTGGTCTAATTCCTCACTCACGAAATAGAATTCACAGCCAATGCCAGAGAATCCCCAGTAGTATGTACTGAGGGTGTTTCGTCCTAAATGTTCTCCACTCTCCATCTCCGAAAATGAGGATAACTTACACTTCCTCTAAATTCAACCTTCCTTATCCCCAAAACAGCGTAATTAGTATATTTGTATAACTGAACGCGGACACGATACCAAATATCCTTCCTCTTTAAACAGAATATAATTTAAAACTGATTAATATCCAAATGAGTGTCTTACGACACGATTATTCTCTCTCTTTCTTTCTTACTTCCACCCAACTGTATACTTTCTCACACCAGTTTCTGTTTGTTGCAGGTATATATACCACGCTACAATTGCTACTATTGCTACAAGATGGCGTGTCTTCATGTAAGTTATTTATATACTACTTAGTGAATATCATATTTATCAGATTAATAAATTTGTTTTTAATTTGGAAATGTTGTGTGAACTACCTTTTATCAATATTAATAGAATGGTCACTATAAATATCATTTTAACACCCCGAATCACTCACTATCCATTGGGGTTATATGCCTATTGATAATATTACTTAACAAATTACAACCTTTTCTCTGTGTCTGGCAAGTGGTTAAGTTATTATACTTAATTTGTGTCGGTTGAACTCGATGGAAAGTAATAAATTCTCTATAACATTATTTTTACTATATATAGCAACATTTATATTATTTAATATGATAGCAATATTTCAAATAAAGTCTACTATTCTTTGATGCCCATTGAAATTATTTTATGATAAATTAGGTTTTTAAACAATAGAATATAAGCAGCTTAAATATAAGGTTTAAAAAATAGTTGAAACAATAACTTTAAGTGTTCAAATTGCCTTAATTTATTCACATTAAGTTATGAAAATCCGTTAATTTAGACTTCCGTTTGTTTGGTGTTCCATCAGTCTCCCTTAACCAAAAACAGATATAGTCTCCCATCATTGCAGGGTCTCATCTTCCTTGGTACCACTGTTACATTAGTCTCCCTAGACAAAAACCAGCAATAGTCTCCCATCATTGCAGGGTCTCATCTTCCTTGGTACCGCTGTTCCTTCAGCCTCCCTAGACAATACCAGCAATAGTCTCCCATCATTGCAGGGTCTCATTTTCCTTGGTACCACTGTTAAATTAGTCTCCCTAAACAAAAACCAGCAATAGTCTCCCATCATTGCAGGGTCTCATTTTCCTTGGTACCACTGTTACATTAGTCTCCCTAGACAAAAACCAGCAATAGTCTCCCATCATTGCAGGTTCTCATTTTCCTTGGTACCGCTGTTCCATTAGTCTCCCTAGACAAAAACCAGCAATAGTCTCCCATCATTGCAGGGTCCCATCTTTCTTGGTACCACTGTTCCATGGTTAAATGGTCCTGATGACAACGTTCATCCTGTTCATTTCTAAAAGAACACACATTTTAGGGAAAAAATTAAACTGGAAATGTAAAAAAAGATTTTTATGAACATCCTACAATTAAAGTTTATATAGTTATCCAAAAGATTTTCAACTAATTTGATGTAATTATATCCTTAATATTACCTAAAAATCCAGAAATAGAAGTTTTGAAAGACATCCATGCAGCTAATTTAAGGTCATTCAACTTGGCATCAAATGTCGGGTCTTTAAGAAGTTTCCTAATCTGAGGGCCAAAAATATGCCCTTTTTTAATTTAGCTTCACTCAGTTTACGAAACATTTCTTTCAAGTGAAGAAATCCCGGTTTTCTTGATCTAGTGCTTTAACAATATATTTCATAAGTCCAAGCATTTAATATGGAGGCGAGGAAAATGATTTTCCCAGGGTCAATGAAGGAACGATGTTTAACATTATTCTCACCAACTACAAAGTCTCAACATTTTGACCATTATTTCACTAAATAGTGGTTTCTTGTATCTCGACTAACCCAGAGGCAAAGAAAAGAGCAGTACTTCGTAAACCCACCTCGTAGGCCAAGAAGCAAAGCAACAACTTTTCAATCACTGCAAACTTGCCACATGTGTTCTTTGTATTTTATTCCATCGAGCAGCGTAATCATAATGTCATAGGTTTCTGCCATTCCAACTGCACGAGAAAGTGGTATTGATGGCACTTTATTCCCATTATGCAGTAGCACCACTTTCAGACTAGCTTTGGATGAATCTATGAAGATACACCACTCTTCATGATTATGTTGGAATCAAAGTTCCAGCATCAAAACGTTAATGTCTGTACATAAACACACTGTATTGCGTATTTAAAATACTTAGACAATAGTTAGTTTCTATTTATAAAACTTGAAACTTCTGTACCCTGTGCTAAAAGGTGCCACTGTTGAATCCTAAAACCAAGTAGCTCTTCTTGCTGTTTTGACAACCATAATTCATGAATTAATCATTAAGTTCTGCTTGTTCAATCAAGGGTGGTATTTTATCATTACTATTAGGAGAGTACTCTTTAGCAATTAAAGTTTCATCTGTTTCGCTGTCTGATGTTTCCATGTCCGTTGCATTTAAAGGCGGAACAGGAAATTCTCCCCCATGTGGCACAGGCTTGAGTTCAGTGGATAAAGTTGCATACCTAATAGTATGTTTGTTTTTGACTGAATATCCAGATATTTTGGTCATACAAAAGTAGTAGTCACTACAGTGATATTTTGGTTCACGCCAAATCATTGTGATAGCAAAGGGCATAGCATGACGTTTTCCTTCAAACCACTCAGCTTGTGTAACGGCACACGATATACAGCAAATATGAGAGGCCTAGATTTCTCTCGATCCCCAAGTGCCCAACCAAAATACATTTTATAGGCCTTTTTAATCAAATTTGAAATAGTTTCCTGTTGAATTTTTGTGTTGAGCTTACCACACACACATAAAAAAAGTTATATGCACTATTTACACATCCACGTACTTTCAAAGTTGACATGTTTTCGATAGCATTATTCCCTAAACTGACTGAAAACACTAAAGCACATAAATACAAAGAACTATCACACTGTCATGTACCCTGATAATATGCTGATGATAAGATGCCTGACCTTGATTTTGTTTTCACAGACTTTGAGGCAGGCCTGCGCTTGCACGTTGAAACACCTTTTCTTAACACCCCCTCCTCCTCCAATGACAACCCCAGCCTCTAGTATCCTGCTCTTGTATGTTGTAATATGTCTTCCTAATTTTCCTGATTTATTTTGTACTATCCTGAACTTAATATTTAAGTAAATTATGTTTTTATGTAAAAAATTTATAGTGGGATACACCAAACACCGTAAAATTTATATTTTAATTTATAATGCAAAGTGGATTGTATCTCAAAAACCTTAGATGGTATGAGATTTCTAATAACATATTTGAGCTCAGAACGTCAATCATAGTAGTACTTTGTGTATAATATGTCAGATATAAAATGACTGCTGACTAGTAATTTTTAATCAAATATAACAGTTTAGATTAATCGTGAACATAATCACTTTCCTAATAAAAATGTATCAATAATCACTGTTATATATCAAATATTAAATTAGTTCATGTCCGAAACCTTAGATCAGCCAGTATTTTATCGGCCTACTGAGCTAATTGAACCGGTCTCGATTACAAGTGTCAGAGAAATCATTATCTTTAATTAAATGTGAGTTTCCACTTTAACAGTGATAAAATAATGGTATGCGTGCTATGTCTGTTCTAGATTTAAGTTAGTTGCTCGATTGAAGCTTGGTTCTACAGATTACGTAAAGATTTATACAATGTTGAAACGCCATACGAATAAAAAAAAAACTCTAAATAATGTGTCCCCCAACAAATCGATAGCTTATCCATTTCTGTATACATCTCCCACGTACCCCGTTAGAAACATCCTCGTCTGTAAATAATTGGATTGATCCAATCCTCTTTTGATTATCCGGTATCAAACAATGAACCTCACGGAGAAATGGCAGCTTATATCAACGAGAGATTATATGAATTTGATCCGGCTTATGAAACACGTAAAATCAACGTTCCAAGTATGGACATATTAAAAGAAGAAAGGAAAATGTTCACTTCTGTGTTAGTAAGATAAATATAATACTAATAATACCATCAGCATCGTTGCTCGCTTGGTCTAATGATGGGATGGGAAATTCACAGTGTTTTGAGGTGTTCGGTGAGGCCTTGTCGCATGTGTTGCTAATTATGTATCTTCATTGGTTAACTTATAAATAATACATTCTCAAAAACTATCCTTCAATTAATCAAAATAAAATAAATATTGATTTTTAAAACCTAATGTTAGTCAGTTAACCACTCTTATCTATCTATCTATCTATCTATCTATCTATCTATCTATCTCTCTCTCTCTCTATCTATATATCTATCTATCCATCTATCTATTTTTGTGACTAGAGAACGCTACGAGCGCTTGGCGCGACTTCAGCTTGATTATGAAATATTGGTATCGTTCCTCACTTGTGTCGTATTGTGGGTCCGTCATGTGGAATGTCGTTTTATAACGAAATGAACGAGTATACATTTTTTTCATTTCTTTCACTGATTTAATTTGTCTTATTTAATAACCCTAACATTAATATATAATAAATGTATATAAAATTATATACTGTCTTAGTTGAATAAACATATTCTCACAAGTGAACTAACAATCCATATAATTTGGTCCACGGACAAATCACGGAGAAAAAAGTAGAGTATAAAAACCGTTCGCTCATTTATGGGTTCTCAAAGGTCTAGTTTATATTCAGATAGGTACCTCCTTATAATGTTGACAAAATATACTCTATATGTCATTAGTTGCCCCCCACCTGAGCTAAGGCGTCACTTTGGATGCATAGCGAGGTAGAGGTCATAGCTAGGTTACCACTCTCTTCATGCAAGCGTGGTTAAACTTTCTAAACATTCTAAACTACTCCTTAACCCAATAGTATAATTCTATGTTACTGGCATGGATTAGTAATATGCGGTTCGTACAATGTATATTAATATTAATTTTATAATAATGTGTTGATTTATGTGTTTTGTTGAAATACTAAACTAAAGTTTAGTTTGTATCGACATATTATTTTAGTATGTTCAACAGTAAGGTTATTAACGAGTTAATCAAAAGAGTATTGATTGTTAGGGTAACTTAGAGGACGCGCACCAGCATTATAGTGGACAATAGTTAGGAAAACCATTGGGTTAAGCTATAGGTTATATTGATACAACAGCACTGCACCCGATTGGTTCCCTTTGTCACTAATCCCGCTGTACCATCTTCGTCACACCTGTAATTATTGGTCTTGAAATGTTCCAGTAGATGGCACTTATTGTTCTGTTGACGTCACGAACGTGAAGTGTCAGAGTGAAATTGAGCTTGGGCAGAGGTCAGTCATCATTTTGTAAATAAACAAATTATATTCAAATCTGTGAGGGAACTGGGCTATGTAAATTGGGTCCCAAGAGTTGTGCCCCCTTTCACCAAAACGTAAAATTTGTCCCACTACTTTGAAATGGATATGTAAAATTGGCCCCAATATTTTGAAACGGATAAGTAAAATGGGTCTGCGTGCTATAACTGACCGTAGTTTGAAAAGTATTATCATACCTGCTGAATCTGATCATTATCTACAATAATAATTGTTTCAAATTTACATAGTGCCTTTTGTTTGCATTGTTGGCAGTTAAACAGTGCAGAACAGTTTTTTTTATGCTATTAGCCTACATAACATCAGAGATAAGTTACACAGTGCAAAGCAGTCCAGTACAATGGCAGATATGACAATTCAAAGGAGTAAGACGATGTTTATATTTTGTGGTTATAAGTTTAGATATCACAAACTTCCGAAGGATGGAATTTAACGTTGGATTTGTACTGTATCTATATGTAAGCGTTTTATTAAACTTAATGATGATAATTGTATAGTGTATTAACTGGATGAACAAAAAACAAAAAATTAATAAGCAGTAATTCCTTAAATAGTAAAGCTGTTGAAGATATTTCTAGTAGATGGTTTAAATTCTACTCACGGAATCAAGGAAGGGAGATCTACCCACTTTGATGTCTCAGGATGCCTTGCGTATTAATATAAATATACTTAATGCACGTACTGCAATACATCCTAACCTACAAAAAGGTATTACTGAAACACAAAAGTCATTAAATAGAATGGTAATACAGAGCAACAAATATGAACCATTTATGTTGGTTAATGATAAGACCTCAAGCATAGTAGTTTTTTCAACCACATCTAATCTGAAGTTGTTCTTTAGGACGGCTGTGATCTATGTTGATGGGACTTTCAAAAGCTGTCCCGAGATTTTCTTACAACTTTTCACCATTCTCGGACTTGTAAATGATGTGTACGTACCACTTGTATTCTGTTTGCTAATGGACAAGGAAACTAAAAGTTATATATAAACTTTCTCCCATGTTGTTACTTACTGCAATACACGTGATTTAAACCTTGACACTAAGAAAAAATAATATAAATTTTGAAAGATCTGTTTATATCGCTGCTCGTGCGGTCTGGCTCTCCTTCAAAATAAGAGGTTATCGCTTCCATCTGGGGCAAGGCTAATGGCGAAAAATCCAGCATCAAGAACTAGAAGAAGAAAGTAAAACAAATTAATTCAGTGACCAGCAAAATTAAAAATATTTTCTTTAATTACTTTTCTGAATCTAGAAGAAGTCGTGGACTTTTCCATCAAATACTTGATATCTGTTCTCCCACAGAGAAGAAAGTCCTATTATCTACCGACTATGTATTCAAACCTACATTTCACCAGATGCGGTATTTCCTTCCACTATCTAGGCTAAATTAACATCAATAACAAATCGTGTTACCAACAGTTGTGAATCATTTCATTCAAGACTGAAGACCTCATCTTATAACAAACACCTTAATATTTATACTTTAGTTGAAATCTTGAAAGGCATTCTATCCATTGTGTATGTTTTATCATGAAATACAGGGAATAAATAGAAGCGTACCATGGAAAAGGAGCGAGTTCCGAGATAAAAAAGTGTTTGAGTTCAAGACTGGAGAAATCACAAGATCTGCTTTTATCAAAACAGTGTGTTTTAAGTTTTTTACCTTTGATTAATACATAATTCTGATGTGCAGCAAGAGCTGTCAATATTTTAAAGTTTTTAGAAGAAAATAATACAAGTTTTTGAGGGAATAATTGGTCTACCTCCACGTGGGGTTTCCTGGGTAACACTAATAGGTTGATGGAAGGCAAGACCGAGAAGACGGAACCCATTTTACCTATATCCTTTTTCTAACCGGGACCCATCTTACTCACCATTTTTCTAACTGGGACCCAATTTGACATGATTTTGGCAGAAGGGACCCAATTTACTAACCACATAGGGAACTGCAATGCTTGTTGTAAGGTAACTGCTTTGTCAGTTGTATAATATTGTTCGACATTTCATCAAATACGAAAAAACTGATGAAATTGGACTAATATATATTTTACTATGTATTTCTTCCCTCTTCCACAGCGCCTTACTACCCTTCCGACTTATAAGTATCTCAATAACTCTTATTGTGTAGGTATGAGTGAAGTAGAATTTATATTATATGCACTCTCATTTGCGTGTAGAAGGTGTGGGTGTAGGAACCCATTAATAACACAACACTTTCAACCCACTCATATGTAATTCAAGCCCCGACATCTCCATCACAGTCAATCGAGACTCTATGAACCTGACAATGAGTCCGCATGCCCACCGATGCAATATTGCAATTCCCTCATAGGCAGTCGTGTTTTTGTGTGGACTAGAAACTATTGATCTATCATTAGAACCTCAGCCGGTATGTAAAACGTGAACCCCACGATAACAAATAGTATAATGACGTACATGTACTTATAAATAAATTATTAACAACGATAGCTCGTGGTAAATTGTACAGGCTGCGAAACTTAGGACATTTAATTACTATAAATATTTATTATAGCTAGTTTGATTATGACATGACATATTTATATTATAAACTTCCATTAAATGCTGCAAAGGAAATGAACATTTTATTTGCTGAATTATCTGCCAACACTTTGTATTTATTTGTAATATACAGTGAAATCTCTTAATAGCGGATGCATACGGGGATCAAAGGAAAATGTCCGTCACTAAGAGGTATCAATTATTTGGAAAAATATACTTTTTCCAATCATATTCCTTGAACACAATTTAATCTATATGAATATAATCTAATACAATAATGTATGCAAGATAATTAATACTTATGACTAATGAATAAATATTGTACGTAGCTTATTGTATAGATTGAATAATACACAGAGCAATACTAAAATAAAATAGTATCAGTAGGCAGCAGGCACAATCATCGACAACTGATAAAACAACCCTCACGGATAGCTTGGAAAGGGTGGGAGATAAGGCCTTGAAGTACCGTAGTTGTAGCATTATCAATACTAGCTAATGCTAGATTAGTTATACGCACCTCAAATAATCCAATACTCATAGACATCCTGCAATTCCATAGATTTACAAAATTTACTATGTCTACAATATGTGTTTTACTCACTCATTGTATCATCTGGCTTAGTACGAGTCCCATGACCAACCTGTTCACACCGATGTTAATGATGCGAGAAGAAAGTCAAGCGATGGACGATTGATCAACAAGATATTATTTCAATAGGAGTATAAATACGCTGATTGGCCCTGCCAGCTGACAGATGCACCACTCACAACCTTGAACTGCTTACCCGCTAGGTGTCTGGTCTACGTGACTTGGTGAACGTTCCATGTTTTAACGGACAACTTACCAGGTGTCTGGACTACGTGACCTGAGAACGTGCCAAGTTTTAACTGCGAATAAACTGAGATCCAGCCTACGAGACTTGAACACGTGCCAAGTTTCAACTGCAAATAACCAGATGACCGGCCTACGTGACTTGTGCTCATGCCAAGTTTGACAGCTGCTCACAAGAGTCATGCTGTTAGCACTTGTTCGCGATATGGCTTTGTATTTTTAATAGGAAAATCTCCCAACATCTTTCCATCAACTAGACCTATAAATAGCTGGCGCTCAGCTAGAAAAGTTGACTATTATATCCGACACTTCCACGAGACGTCATGGTATTGACTATTATATTTGACACTTCCACGAGAAGTTTTGGTATTGACTATTATATTCGACACTTCCACGAGCAGTCCTGATCTGGACTTGAACGTAACAGCTCCAGGATGGTAATATATAAACTCTATATAGTTTACTAAATATTTAAAATTCAAACGAACTTTAACGGATTTGAGTGTTTGAAATCTTTGTTAATTATGGGGTTATAATCGTTTAGTGTAGGCTTAGTAAGTTTTCACTAGAAGATTTAATTTTAAAGTAAAATTGTTTATGAAACACTTAATGTTCCTCATCACCGCTTTATAACTAGTCTCTTTGTAATTGTTATAGATGTAGAATAGGTATCCCCTTTATGATTCTTTTTCTAGCTTATAATATTTAGTTTATGCATAAAATGTTATTGCACTTGTGGTTACCAATAATTGTTTGAACTTTAAAGTTTGATCATGTTTCTTTTATAAGTAATATTTTGTAGACGTATTTTCTTTAAAGATATTATTAAAGATATTCATTTTTGTCGGTTTATAAGTTATAGATTTAACATTTTCTCGATTCTTTTAGTGAGAAATTACCAGTATTCTATTGTAATATTACTTTGTTTTCTATTATAACGTTAAATATTAACATGTCGGAATTTTCTCGATTACTTCAAAGGTAGTGTAAATAATATTCCTACAGAAGTTTGAGCTATGACGGGAAGTCAAACATTCGTGTAATTAATAAATATCAGAATTGATATTTAAATTTAAATTAATCTTAAGATTTAAATTTGTTTAGTCTGAATTCACAATGGTGATTCAGGTGCATTGTTAGCGGTTTAAAAGAGGATCCTTAAGCTCTTTTTATTATAGTAAGGATTCAAAATTTTGATGATTTAAACTATTTGTTTAGTCAGAATTCACAAAGGTGATTCAGGCTTTTTTTAACCGTTTAAAAGAGGCTCTTTAAGCTCTTCATTACCAAACTATCGATTTTTGATTGTTATTGGATCTCTTCCAGACTAATTCATATAAATGAATAATTTACTTTGAGATTGTGAAATGTATTCTCTAATGTACTACGCAAGAGCAGTCTCTGCCATATTTATATGTTTTTCAACACTCTTTATCTTGCCTTGTGAGGCCATGTATTAATTATTTACCTTGAATAAATAATTCCATATTTTCTTACACTTGCAATTGTTCCTATTTTTTTGTTATGTATATTTCCTGATAGTTTCCGTCCACCCTCTTTTAGGCTATTGTGGCCTATACCTGTAAGAGATGGAGATGGATATCATTACAAAGTTATTATTATGTTGGCTATTTTAGAAATTTTACCTAGAGGGGACATGTTCACACTTCTTGCGAGACAATGGCACTCCTCAAATTACTACAGTCAGATACTAAAAATTGTATTTTTTTTTCCAGTTGTTTAGAGATTTCTATACATAAATAGAATAGAATCTTTAGAAGTTTCCGTTTCCGTCTTTAGGAGGTTCGCTGTAAGATCCCATGTTATTTTGCCGGGGAAACTTAAACAGTCCGTTATAGAGAAAAATCCGCTATTCAGAGGAGAGATTTCACTGTAGCTATATAGTCGAGACTTTTTCTGCCTCAACTTTTAGTGGATATTTTTAAAATCCTTCTAAAACATTTTTTTAAGCTTCTAGCATAATGCTATATAATAATAGTATATATATATATATATAATAATAGTATATATATATACATAGCGTATAGTATCTAGATGTGTTTACAACAACTAAATAAATAATATATTATTCAAAATATGTTTTTAAACCAATTATGTAATATTCATGACAATAATGCAATTGTTTTTGTTATCTAAAGTCAATCCAGGGGTTATACCCTTATGAAAATTTATACAAAATACTATTTAAAAAAACTATTGAAATATTTCAATGGGTAAATTTGGACAAATACTATTAGTCAAAACTTTAGAAATTTACTATTGAAAAATACTTTAGAATTATACTAATGGGAAAAACTATAGACATTTACTATTGAAAAAAACTTTAGAAATTTACTATTGAGAAATACTTTAGAAATTTACTATTGAGAAATACTTTAGAAATTTACTATTGAGAAATACTTTAAAAATTTACTATTGAGAAAAACTTTAG
>CABFVX010006280.1:27343-41663 GCA_902151425.1 Timema shepardi
CTCTATAGTCATTTTAGAGTACGATTGAAATTCAATAGTAATTCTAGATTACTATTAGAATTCAAAAGTATTTATAAAATACTATTAAAATTCAAAAGTATTTATAAAATACTATTAAAATCCAAGAGTGGTTTTAAAATACTATTAAAGTTCAATAGTAATCACAAAATATTATTAAAACTCAATAGTAATTTCAAAAATACTATAAAAATCCAATAGTAATTTTTAAAATACTATTAAAATCCAATAGTAATTCTAAAATACTATTAAAATTCAATCGTAATTCTAAAATAATATTAAAATTCAATAGTATTCCATAAATACTATTGGTTTTCAATAGTTAATTTTCATAAGGGTAAGTAGTAGCCATAGTTGTGTTTTTTGGCATATTTGAACTTTTTAAGCTTAAACATTCAAACCCTAGTAATGAGTATAATAAACTATCCACATTTCTATTATAGTTTAGGCTAACCCTGGTATCAAACTAGAGCATCCTCTAACCACTTATTGAGGTAATGCCACACACACTAACACTCAACTCATGATATGAATTAAACATGTGACGGATCACATATATTGAACCGGATGGTAATGTTTCTTCCTTGACCATACCCGTCATGTGACTGGCAATGGTAGTGACGGGCTAATTGATTCCCAAGCCCAAATGTCCCGGGCCTTGTAAACACTTGTAAATCAAGGGATAAGGAGCCGTCCCATGTTTTGCTGACTAGTACACCGTGTGTACGCAAGGAGCGCTGATCTCATCTCACGGCTGGTTAGCCGGAACATTAAATACAAGTCACGCTCGAAACAGAAATGTACTGAATTGCAGTTTTCTGCATTATTCATGTGATGGTAACAAATTTAGAATGAGTTTAATAGATTTTCATCTTATAAATACTATTTTATAAATTTGTTGTATGTATGTATGTATGTATGTATGTATGTATGTATGTATGTATGTATGTATGTATGTATGTATGTATGTATGTATGTAATGTATGCATTGACTGACTGACTGATTGTGTCAATCTGACTGACTGAGTGTGTCAGTCTAACTGACTGACTGACTGATTCACTGACTGTCTTTATATCTGACTGACTGACTATGAGCCTAAATCCAAAACAATATGGTAGAGTTCATTCAAAATTTATTTTTCATCTTGGATTGTTTTTTTTATCTTAAGAAGGCAGCCTGCTCTTTTGAAAATACAAGCTAATTTTGAATCAAAATATTTAAATAATTATACATACAAAATACCTGCCGTTTAGCCTTTCTTTTTAACTGTGATTTTTTTTACTTTCTTAATAAAGAAAATTATTTAACTTAATTTTCGGTCTTTAATTAAAGTTAAAAAACAAGTTTTGCAAAAAAATTCTAATAATTAGGTAATAGTAACACCAAATAATTATTTGAACACAATGGTTATCTTAAATAAAAATACTGGATTAAGGTTAAAATTATATATATTGCCAAATTTTGGTTTAAAGTTTTTATATTAAAATATAAATTAATTGTTGTATAAAAAATACTACTTTTTAAATATATTTTTGTATGTTGTTCATTTAAAGCTCCTCCAAATGAAGTGTTTCATTGAATTTAGTATAGAAGGTTCCCTTATTTCTGATTGTAGGAAAATGAGAAAAATGAAACATTTGGCAAATTATTATGCTAGCTATAGCAAACGAGTTCATTAAAGATTAAATCATAATAGTTTGGATGATTGTACTTTACACCTAGCTACATAAATCATGGTCATACAGCTAAATTTATAATTTATAATTTCAATTTTAAGTATATTTTTATATACTATTGGAGTATTAAATTTATTTTTAAGGTATTATTTTTCTAAATTTTGACTAAACCATTATTACTGTCATTGTTTTGAATACATAATGAATTAATAAAAAATAATCTTTGAGCATAGATATTATGTAAGCTAACTGAACCAATATTTAAATTAAATAAGATCCAAAAAATTAAATTATAATTCTAAGAATTTAGCGGGACTGTCCTTCCCCCCATAATGACGTCAAACTAGTGTAGTGCCAGTGAGGAAGAGGCAATGATTTGAATCCTGGCAGTTCACAGTGACGTTATTTTACTTAAATAACTTTTCTTTTCTTGTTGTGCTAATTAATTATAAGCTTAGCTATTTTATTACTTAATAAATACTAAGACACCACCGTACAAACATACTCAAAATAGTGTATTAAATCTTGAAAAAAATATATTTCAAAAACAAGTTATTTGTAATTTACCCCATAAATGATTCATATTTGTAAAAATAAAAAACATTCTTATACATCCTGAAAAACTAGATAACTATTTTGAGCTTGATTTTAAAAGATATTTTATAAATATGATAAATTTTATAATAGTTTTAACTATAAAGCTAATCTTGAATTATTTAATTTAAATAAAACAAAAATTCATTAAAAATAATATACAAATTCCAATTTTGAGAAAATCTTCAACCATTATCACTAAGCACTCAGCATACTAGAACGTACGTGCCAGTACGCTCAAGAAACCAGCCACAGTGACAAGGTTGTGACACAAAGAATAAAATAATGTTTATCACAAGGGAACTTTATTTGTCCAACTCTCAAATATGTCAAGACCAGGTATCCTGACCAAGCTATCTAAACATTAATAAGAATGAGCATTCGACAAATAACGTTGAGGGAATTAGTGTATTGCTAAATATTAATGCAAAGCAAATAACATAGAATTAACATAGGCCTCAAGGCCAATTTATTCTCAGATGATAAAATAAGCCTCAGAAAAGAAACAATATAATCTTTAGAGATAGCGAACAGTGCGAAATACTAGACAGAATCCATTATATAAGTCAAGTAGTTATATATATATATATATATATATATATATATATATATATATTTATGTCGACTAAACAATATTCAAAAATAGCGATCGCATCGCATTTAATATACTTTTATAACACAAGATCTATCGCTGAACCTAATGCTAATCAAAATATCTAAGGTATTCCCCAATAACATTAAGTATAAAAAGTATAATAAAAAACTTATTATTAACGCATAGACTTATTTCAAAATTACATGTATAGAAACGGAATTAAAGTGCACTATAGTGCTCAAAGATCATGTAGAACAAAATTGACTTGAAAAATAATCATCCCAAATCGGATTCAAAAGGTTTAAGAACAAAAAATGTAATTACCGTAAACAAATAGATATACAAATTAAATTTAGTCTTAAATATATATATGACCCAATTGAATCCCCAAAGTAATTTAACTAAATTTAACCAAAGCCTAGTTTTCAATAAAAAATTATAAAAATCTCCAAATTAAGGCTAACTTACATTTAGGTAAGTTCCTGATTTCTATTAGAATCAAAGAGTGATTGCTCCAGCCTGGGTACTTGCTTATATTTAATTTATAACAGCGGGAAAAAATGGTAGGGAGGTATTTCATAACCAATAAGTCATCATCAGCTAGTTAGAGCGTAGTTCTCTCATCGACGCCTGCGCACAACGTCGAGAGGATGACTATGAGGGGGTAGGAAGACACACGTGATGGCACAAAGCTCCTCTTTCCCCAAGCTTTAGCGCCTGCGCATCGTCCGCAACTCGGGAACAAGTGAACTGGATCACATGGCACACCGCGTCTTTATTTCCGTTTTCTCGTCTAACTTGAACGATGAACTGTGTTCTGTGTTGACGTGCGTGGAGGATCCATACAAGGCCCCGGTTTCCCGGTAAAATGGGGTAAGTGTGTATACACCCTTTATTAGGGGCTGGAGGTTGGGGGTGAAGATATTTTGTAGCCACGGTACAAGCAAGCTATACAACTTTTTTAATGCAATATTTTCCAAAAATAAGACATCAATAAACTACTATTAATTAATTATTTTTTAAGAAAAACAAATACATATTATTATTAATAATGCAAAGACCTAACATATACCCATATTGAACCAAATCGCTAGTCACATTTTTTTTTTAAATTTAAATAAAAAATATGTGATTATTAAACAATCCTTAAACGAGTTTTCCACGAAAATATGTATAGAGCTTTATTCACCCTGTCAAAAATTCCACAAATATACATTTTCAGCAAAATTGGTAAATTGATTTTCGAAATATTTTGAATTTACTATAATCACTAATAAGTAAGAAACCTTTAATTTGAAGTTTAGGACAGAAAAATGTATATATAACATCTAAGTATTAAATTTTAACTTTAGTCATGGACATACAGACATACAAAGTTGTAAAATACACTTTCCTGTGGGGTTTGGACACAAATAAATCTTTAAAGATTCATCATAATCTTGAGATCAATACTTTCTCTTTATATAAGAAAGTAAAAAAAGTTATAAACAGCTTATTTTTGCACTGATAAGATTAAATCTTTATGCAATGTTTATTGAAACAAGTTTCAAACACATGACAAGTCTTGATAACTATACCATACTTTTTTTTACCTTTCTGTGACTTTACATTGCAAAATAGTAGGCTAGACCCTGTATATATTTCACATGTATAATAGCTTACATTTGACCATTGTGACCAAACCTTTTAGGCCTACAATAGATTACTTTATTAAAATAATTATTAGGATTTCCATTATTTTGACTCATTGATTCATATCAATTGATATTGTTAAAAAGAAAGTTGATATATTACATCATTCAGAAACTATATTTTTACCACGGCGCCTGATATTTTCTCCATAGGGATTTTATTCATATAGAAATACTAATATTCACGGTGTTTAAGACTCTACTTATATATGTTATAACTCAAAAGAAAACAAAACTCTTGTACATACACGTCGTTCGGCCTAGGTTCAAAAAACTTTCCTGCCAAATTTCATTAAATTTGGTCAACGTATTTGGAAGCAATCGTGGAACCGATAGACAGACAGAGGAAATGCTAAAAGGTCTACTTCATTCACGGTAGGAGTTTACCTCTGAAAGGTCTTTTTTCTTACCAATATCCTACTATATAATAGATTTCTGGTAGGGAAAAAAGTCCTTTCCCAGGTAAACTCCTACCGTGAACGAACTTTAGTTAAAACTGGACCCCACTTCACCTGGCCTATGAATTGTTATTCCAGCTGTATGTTAGCCTCCAAACAGCAAGGTCTCTGTAGTTGCCATGTTGACCCCTCCTCCCAGTAAACTCCAGAGCCAGTGACACTTCTCACAAGCACACGATCACTGCCTGAGACTGTTGACTTGCTACCTACCCTCTCTCGACAAAGTAATGACGCTTGTTTCTCAGAGTTGAAACAGTTTACCTCCCTCCACCTCTTATCCACATCACAAGACTCAATATTGACCGTAACAACTTGAAACAACCAAGCTTGAGTTCCTATAGTCACAGATTTACAATCGAATGGAGTGTGGGTGGTACAAAATGCACTTAAGAGTTGCGTTCTGGTAGAAAGTACCGTACCTAATACATTTCAAATAGTTTTACATTTTCTCAACTACTCCATAAAGAGAAGTAGTATGATCATCAAAATAATGAATTCGAGATGTTGGTGGATGTCACCGTTTGATAGCCCCTGGAACAGAAAAAGTTGTTTTCACCATGCCATTTGTCTCTGTGTGTACGACTGTATCTTGATCCAAGGCCGGAACTATTTTACTGATCAGACTTGGTATCTAGTTTCCCCCCAAACTATCTTCAGTAACATATCCCTTTGAGGGCAGTTTAGCCACCATACACTTCCCAGATCGTCTTAAATCAAACAAAACAAATTCTCGCAATCTTGTAAAGTATAAATGTTCGTTCCAAGGTTTAATATAGTTTTAGAAGCTGCTAAATAAAACCGTTACATAGAGAAAGAAAGGATTAGAAATGTCCATGACACCTCGTCAATATTAATGTTAGTTGGCTTACTACAATAACTATTGATAAAATAATAACTTATCTACCTTTTAGTTTGTATCTCTATCTATATTAATAAAACTCCGTAGTGCGTTGCTTACGCCTGATGTACGCGTACGACAGTTTGATGAAAATTGATCCAGGAGAGTAGTATGAGGAGGCATGTTTAGACTCTTAGAGGAAGCGCATCCGTACTAACGTGGAAATGTTGGGCAAACAGAAGAAATACAGCACATCTGGAAAACTATCCTAAGATCACGTGGCCAAGACATCTACGTCACCAACAAGGGTGGCCTTCCATCTCGTGCATTCATGAGCTTTTACCTGAATTTGTCTCATCTCGTGTACTGAACATAAAAAATAATCTCTTACGATTTTGGATCGCTATCTATTTTTCTACTAGAGACTTTTACACATTTTTTGAAGTTGGAACAACTTTTATAATGAGTGCTTTCATATTAATTAACTAAATAACCAGGTTAGGTTAGGTAATTTTAGGTTAGAAGTGGACTTGATTAAAAAAGGGTAAGAGGGGTTGAAAATGAGACAGCGATGTGGACCTACCCTAGTGGACGAGAGATGAACGCTTCACTCTATAAGAGGGCAAGAGAGTGTGGAAAAGTATTGAGCTATTCTTTATTCCTTGTTCAATACACAAGATGGGCATGATCCCCCAACAAGATAGTATGTATCGAGCTTATCGCCCTATACCACGTGACCTACAGTGAGGGTATAGGCATATAATCTAAATGCTTTAATTAGCCAGGTCTAGGACCCACTTCGGTGGTCGCATGGTCTAACGTGTTACTCTCGCTGTAGACTAGACTGCCGATGACCGAGAGATCAAGGTTAGGATCTCGTTTGGGTGTACTGAGGGGGGTTTTTACAAAACGGTTTCTCACCCTCCCTCTATGCAAATGCAAGTACATTTCCTATAAATATTATCTTCTTCATCCCTAAAACCATGTGCGTAATTAGTACCCAAGCGTATGTCGCGAATGGGTAGTAAGGCGCGATGCTAAAAAAAAAAGTCTAGAAATCTTCGTTTAGCGTTGAATGGTGTTGCCTTAGGTTAATTATGTTTGTGAGTCATGTGCAGGCTGGGATGCACTTTTTATAAATCCTGGTAAAACTTACGCCCAGCTTGAAGCGATGTTATTCACTGGTAGTAAATTAAAAAGCTATCACGGTCGTCTTCAACTTTCCGTAGTTTGTTTGCTCTGAGCCGGTCTTAAAGTGGCATCGTCTTGTTTGGAGGGGAAACTTGTCAATAAACTTTGTTCAAATAGTCCAACGAGGATTGTAGCACTTGACTCTAGCACCAAGTAGTCTTAGGGAAGGTCGGAACAATTCGGCCCCTTCTTAATTCTCTCCAAGACAACTTCAAAATATACCAAAAAGGGCATCTTTAGTAAACTTCTCTTAGCAACTTCAGGATTAAGGTAACTTTTAGTTTTATTTTCTCTTTCTTTTGCACAATCACATTTAACTGCAATAATGGGGTAAGAATGAGGACAGTATAATTCATATTATATAGAGTTGTAGTAGTATGGAGGGAGAGTGGAAAACCAATTAGAGAACATCTCCTTTAGTACCCTTGGCCTGGCTACGAACACAAAATTCAGATTATAGCTCATTATGTAAGCGCCCTATTCGATGCCAAACAACTTTTGTAATATAGTCATGTATAAAGCTTTTATAAAGTAGTATATATGGGCTTTGTAATGTAGTGATCATTCCGGCTTTAATACTGTAGTGACATATCCTGCTTTTGTATTGCAGTAATATTTCCGGATTCTTTGATGTAGTAATATACCCTATTTTTGTAATATATTGATATACCCTATTTTTGTAATATATTGATAAACCCTGTTTCTGTAATGTATTGATAAACCCTGTTTCTGTAATGTATTGATAAACCCTGTTTCTGTAATATATTGATAAACCCTGTTTCTGTAATGTAGGAATATATCCAGCTTATGTTGGCTAAAGTAGATTTTAAAACAGAAATTCTAACATTTAATAAATTATAATTAAAACTGACATTTAAACACGGGAATCGGACTTGTTATTTAAATGAATACCTACCAGCAAATTAAATCATTTCCCTGTCAAATTATGTCAGTGTGGGTTGTTTAACCTAAAGCATCAGATATAAATGGTAAGGATAAGAAGGGCGAGGCGTGAAGGCAGGAGAAAAAATCAGATTTATTGAGCACATATGGAAATCATCCTTGTGAAGCCGATGGAGATTCTAATCTTTCACTCCACGTCATCAATAAAATATATTATGAATCTGACATCTTAGACCTCTTGACCACCTTGCTTTGTTATAAGTAGCATATTCTGGAATATACATAGCTCCTAGGGATACTGAGTAAAGACTAACCACGGTAACTTTCTAAAGAAATATTTCCACACATAGCTTACAAATTAGCTTAAAATTACGTAAATACCGTCTAGTGCAGAACTTTATTTTTTTCATTTTTGCTATGTTTTGAGCACAAAGGTTATAAATAACTTTATCCGAAAATTAGAAATGAGCAAGTTAGGTAGAGGAAATTCAGCCGGATTAGAAGGACTAGAAGATAAGAAACCACGATAGAGCTGAGATAGTCTCCTCTGCAACTCAGACACTTGGTTCACAGTGAAACTTTGGCCTCTCTGTCGGTTGGGAAGTTAATTAAAACACTATTTACAATGTACTATACCAAAATATTATATCACTAAATATCACAAGTCATGCCAAATTGTGATAGCATGTTTGTAGAGATGATGCATGATGTAAAACCATTTTTATAATATTAGTAATAGTAGTTTAAGTATAAATTTTAATTTGACAAGGCTATTAAAAAGTCTACATTTTAGTAGCCCTTAAGACAGCCCTGATGAGGAACTTCATGTAAACCTTGTGCAATAATAATAACAATAATAATAATTAGCACCACGCCTTACTACCCGTTCGGGTTATACGCTTTATGTACTAACTACGCTAATGGACTAGGAATTGGGAAGGTTGAATTAAAGGAACTGAACCCGCATTTGCGTGGAGGGAGAGTGGAAAACCATTGAGGAAAAAAACCTCAGTTCACTCGACCGAGATTCGAACCTCGATCTCCCCGTCCTCAGCAGTCGAGCTTAGCACGACTAGCGCGTTAGCCAACTACGCCACCGAGGCGGGTTTGTCTTATGCACCTTTTACAAAATACAAACATATTTATTTGTGGTTGACATATTTTATAATATTTTACTAAATTATTAGTGCTATTTCAATTTTCAATTTGACCTTTTTGTTCAAACTAGTTGGACATGCCTGATCTAACGGACCTTCATACTAACTCATTCATCTGTTGTGTGTTGACATATTACACAGTCACATGGATGGTATCAATTGGAAATATAATTTGAAAATTAAAACACTACTCTTAAAACTAACATTGAAATACAAATATTTATGTAAAATAATATTCAATAATAATAGAATATACAAATCACATTTAAGACTATATACCATTCTTAACACTTTAGTAGCACTATCAAGGCTTGAAATAATATTTGGTTCAAGAAAATAAAATAATTTGTTTATACCGTTTTAATTAATAATTATCAGGTTATATGTAATAAAATTTATTGGTTCTTGGGAAATATTTCTTCAATGATTTAAAGGTACCTTCTAAAAATCTCTAATTAGAATAATAACAGAGTTTCAAAAACACTTATCTACATAATTTATCCTTCAAATCAAAAAGTAATTACTTTTATAGAGATTAACAATTTTTATACATATCATTATTTTGATTTTAATTATATTTGATTGCCTGGAAACTTTAAATTTAAAAATAAAAGTGTTATTTATGTAACATTAATTATTAAAATTGAAAGAGAGTTTCGTATTTATTAGAGTTTATTTTTAATTCGTGGGATTGGTATTAATCCTAGCGTATCTTTTAATGAAAGCAAATATTAAAATACAATATATCATCGAATTTAATTTAAAATCTGTATTGGTTTTTTAAAACATCGTGCGATAATATAGAATGAAACATTGACATTAATTGGTAGAATAAATTAAAATAAAATTTACTAAAATGTTCGATTTTATATTATCGACAAATATATTTGGGGGCACGACTGAACACGCTTTAATGACAGGGTTGTTTTTCTACCTGGGCAGCTGTAAGAGAAATCCTACAAAGATTATACACGTTATTACTGGTGGGTCATTAATGTATCCGTGGGATAAAATAATCTCCTTTATTGTTAACATAAACAATTTATTTTTTACGTAAAAGTAGGATTGTTAGATGGACAGAACATCCAAATGTCGTTTAGTCAACAATATTTTCTAATATTAACATATTTATTAACTGATTCCGTTTGAGAATAAAACAACTATTTTTAAATTTATTTCTAAAGGAATAAATATACTTATTTGCAACAACAGTTCAACTAGTCTTAATTCATACACACACACAATATCTGTGAGTTTATATGTAATTAGACTATCGTAACTAAAAAGTAGTTTTGTTTATTAAAGTTGGTAGTACTAGTAATATCTGCATTTAAATGTTTTTAAAATTGATTGGATTATTCCTTTAAATTTTATATGCAACAAACTAATAGTCTTAATTATTTAAAATTTTCAATTTCTGTTACTATGTAAATCGTTAAAAACAGCTTAATATTTGGCTAATAATTATTTTTATTATATTTTGATCGCATCTACCCGTTTGAGTAATACACATAGATATTAATTACTCCAATACAATATAATGATGACGATATAGGATAACATTTTAGGAAATATATCAAAATTTATGTTAAGAGAGCGAGGGAAATGGTTTAGGTAAATCACCCTTATTACACCCAGCTGGGATTCGAACCCCTTTTCCCCAAAAGCCCGAAAAACTGACTTAATTAACTATACATTTAGATTGCGTGTCACCTATATTAATTATGGTTAATAATGGTTAAAAATATTTCGATGAAAAGATATTTGTAGGAATATGTAAATAATTTGTTTTATGTTTAAACTTAGCTTTTCAATAACTTTATCACGCAAAAAATTACATTTGCATCTCTAGAAACATTAAATACAAATACAAAACTATCTACTCATTGATGTGCTTATCATGTGATTTAATGTAGGTTATTTGGTGGACATTTTTAGACACATTTTAACTATTGTAATTATTGTAAAATATTATGCTATATATTTTACTCATGATCAAATTAGATGTATTGTATGCAAGTCCAGTTACCTTGGAGTGTAGCTTGTAGATATTATAGCTGATAACTTTCTGCACAAAATCAGCGTTGAACCGACCCCTTTAAAAGACAAATATTATCTTTATATTCCCTCAGAAATTTGAAAGGAACTTGATTAAGACCATTGAAGTATTCATAGCACTCGGTCGGATTGGCGTATTGAATGGTTTCCTGTACATAGCTTAGGCCTACGTTTTATATTTACAGAATTAATTAAAGTGGAACATCTCAGAATAAAATCTTTGCTAGATCGAGAGCTCCGGCTGCCACTGTATAAGCCATGTTACGGGCTTAGCAGCGAAGGTGACAAAAGAGACCAGTCTTTGTTACATATCCAGTGAAAAAAGGGCATAAGGTTCGTCACTGTATTTTGATAGGAAATAGTTAAGTAAACATAAACAAAGTTAGAGTTAACTTGAGGAGAAATAAAGCATGAAGCTTAGGAGCTCGTCTCATCATATGAATAGTGCGTAGCTTACGTAGGAGATTCAGCTCAAACCAGGAGTAGCCTCGTGGTGCGGAAGCCTGGAGCATTTATTATAAAACAAAACAAACAATTTTATTATTATGTAAGAATTGGGAGTGAATTATTGAAAACCCCTATAGGCGGTAGCATGGTCTAACGCCGGGGTCAGCAACCTTTTTGATATCATGGGTCGTATGGGATGACCATAGTTTCAACTTTATAGTTCTCATAAAGTAATTAGTTACTATTGATTAAATAGCCAAGCTGTTAAATTTGTTAGCTAGTATTATAGCCAAATCTAAATATGATATTATCTAAATTGGAGAGTTATATGCTCAGTTGTACAGTTGCCACTGTACATCTGGCAGCATGAAGCCTTTCAAGTCGAACATGGCTGCGTTACCTGATAGCTTGTGATCTCATTTGATCACTCACATGTATTTGACAATGTCCACATGTCCATTACAGACTCTGATTTAAGATAAGAGTGAAGAATGACCCTGGACACGGGCCGACTCCTGGATAGCTCAGTGGGCCAAAAGTCCCAGATTTGATTCCCGTGTCAATGTTGTAACACTTCTTTCCAGGTAGATCCGAACCCCATCCTTCCAGTCACTGGTAGCCCAGGCTATTGTGAAAGTGACGCGTTAGACCATTCTACGGTCGATGCGGGTAAAAGTAATACTATATCTTACGTTATATAGCTTATAGACTTGTATAATTTACGTACTAAGTTGATATTTTTAGTAATGTTACAGTTAAAATTAATTTACTTGGTTATATTTTAATTTTCTAACACCAGGAACACATTAACATAGGTCAGTTAGGGCATAAAAGCTATAATCTACCTTCTCAATTATCATAGATTGAGTTTTGGATTGGTGTACTAAGGATGGTTTTTCAATTCTCTCTCCACGCTAGTGTGGATGAAAATTAAATAAGCCACTTTATTTTCTCTACTACTTAAATTGCCGTCAATCTTCGTACCCATTGATTAAAGAGTTATTATATAATTTAAAAAATAGCAGGAACGACGCTCATGGAAAAAAACATAAATTAATATATTTTATTTATATAAAAATGTGAGAGATAAAAATTTAGAAAAAAGTATTTCTCTTTGATATCAAATGTAGGAGGTAGGTCCGGTTTATTTTATACTTTGTAATTGAGGGGAACAGATGAAATCACCTTCAACATTTTGTTGGCGTTGGCAGAAGGAATACACCCTTCTCACGCTTTTTCCATCAAACCGCTTCACTGAAATCGTGTTCATACTTTCAAACACCCCTTTTAAAATTTCCTGTGTAATATTTCTACGAATTACTTTTTATTCTTTTTTTCTCCATGTCCTCCTTTCATCCTAAAAATTTGGTTTATTCAATTCCTTGGAATTTATAAAAGAAAACTCTTCTTGGTGAAAGTTTTTGAGGAATCTTTCCATAATTTGTAGGGCTGACATTGTTACCCAATAAGATTATTTTGTTTGAATAAAATGCCGGTGCTTGAGGCAGAGTCAATATTCAGTTAAGTATAAACCAGTTGGACTGTGAAGCTTGGTTCATGTATTCACATAATATAGAGAGGATACAGTAATCTGCTTTAACGGCACAGCAATTCACCCCTATTGTGGAAACGTATGATGATCCATGATGCTTTGCGACACAAAGTAGCTAACAGCTACCCATGCACCATCAGACGCAACATGCACCCCTCTGAAAGTTTCTTTCTACACAATAAAGGTGATAGGACAGGACTATAGGGATGATCATACAACATAATAGGTAGAAAGTAAATAGTAATTTAATAAATATGAGATAAGAAGTTACAATTCGCTATGAGTTAAATAAGATCAAGTTCGTATATTACAATTAAATGATGGTACATGGCAACTGCCTCCTTAATGTGACACATTGCACATCCAAGAAAGTCTAGCAACAAAGATAATATAATCTAACATAAGTCTATGGTAAATAGTAATATTTCGGGCTTTCAAGGTTTTTAATAGGCAGGTTAAATCCCAATAAGGAAAGCCTTTAATTGATTTCTCTAATAAGTAACTCCTTCTAGAACAGAGTAACCAAATATAATAGTAGAACATTAAAAGTTTAGAACACTACAAAGTGATCGAAAATGCTAATAGAACCAAAAGGGTGCCGGGAACTTTCTATTAAGGACTTGAACCAGCTACTATACCTGTAACAGCATCCCACACCTAAATTAAAACAAAGCAAATAAGTAGAAAGAATAATTAGTTCTTCGAGCTACATATAACCTAGTTAGATCGCTGATCATAACAGCCTTAAATTCCTCGTAAGTCTAAGTTTATACAGCTGTGAGCATTATAAGAATATTGTATGTCTCTATGGGTGTTAGGCGGCTCCTATGGGCTAGTTAAGCCTATTAACCACTAAGCGATTAATTTGAATCATAGCAGCTAATTCTCGATACAACAAGAAAACAGAAATAGGTTACCTAACACACAAATAATTTGCTTAGTTGCAAACCTGAGGGGGCTAATGAGCTTTGGCAAGTATGGAGCTTACATATCAACACATTAAGACACGAATAAAAGTATAGAAACATTAATAATCCCAGAACACCTCCTCTCTATATCTAGAGCTAGTTATATCCAGTTCACCTCATTACACCCTCTCTCTATCTAGAGCTAGTTATATCCAGTTCACCTCATTACACCC
>CABFVX010006281.1:0-16024 GCA_902151425.1 Timema shepardi
CACCCGTCACACATGCAGGCATCATACTCCCCCCACCCCCCCAATCAATTAAGCTCCCATTGTTCGAGTTAATTGGCCCTTTGTGTCACAGAAATCGACATTCCTTCTTACTTATTTATTTTAAAAAAAACCTTTTTACTAGCACCTCATATTACTACCCGTTCGGGTTATACGTCTAATTACTCTAATGTGTTAGGGAGTAGGAAGGTTGAATTTAGAGTAGTATATCCGCATTTGCTTGGAAAGCCATTTAGGAAAAAAACCCAAACTGGGATTCAAACCACGATATCCCCATCATGGACAGTCAAATATATTGCGAGAGTGACGCCTTAGACCACGCGAACATCGAAGCGGATGAAAATAATTAAAATTCATACAGATGAGGGCAATTCACCTGTTGCCACGTGTAATATATTTTTTTGTCTCAATATTTTCTTACACTTTCTTTCAGAAATATAATGTATCTCTTTGCCTATATATTGGTCTACAGTGGAATACTTTGCAGTTCTCTTTGATTACTTTGGCGTGGACCTTCAAGTATAGGCTCTATACTACAGGATGTTTCAGTCGCACTTGGCTCCTGAGTTTCCCTTATAACTTTCAAACTAATTAGTTAATGAGAAGCACTCATGGGCTGGGAGCAAGCAAAGCACCCTGTATAGCACTTTTCAGACAAGGAGACAATGTCAAGAAAAAACTAAAGGTGAAACAAATTAAAACGAAGGAAAAAATATACATTATTCAAGTTGGTCCACCACTGAAAGGTTAAAAAGAAATAAAAGTACCGATATAATTTTAAAAGGTTTTTTTTTTCTAAAAAAGGTTGTAAACCTTTGACCTCCTTAACTTAACGAACAGGCCAAGTTTTCTTTGCTTTCCCTTTTTCCCTCAGATATAAAAAGGATAGACGCAAGCTTTTTCAAATATTCGTGACAGAGAATCTCTAAATATTTGTTTACCTTATCACGACACTTGCTCTGAAAAAGTGAAAGTTACAATAAACTTGTACTTTTACTCAAGTACTGTGCATTGACTATGATTTAAAGACTTCCAGTTCCCTTGCTATATATCTATATAAAACCCTGTTTATGGTAGGAGAGGCCAGAATGCTACTATATTATAGCAGAATTGCCAGATTAACATTTTATTTAAAGCCAAACAATACTAGAAAAATACCGGAAGAATGCCAAACAAGCAAGACCTAAGCCTATATGATTATAAATTGAGTTAAGAGTCGATCAAAATGTATACTTTATACTGCGTGGATTCTAATTTCTGGCAATACATTATTAATAAAACACCGAAAAGACAATAAAAATAAACTTCAATACCAATCTGCAAAAGCCAGAAATAATAGTATGAACCACTTTTTGAGTTTGGGGGTAAGTAAAACGCCAAGATCCTTAATAATTATGAGGTATAACATTTTCACGATTACAGTAATTTCTCGTTCTGAAAAAGCAAAAATGGTTCACAGCATACCAATTTGATGTTATTTTTAAATTGAAAAAAATACACCTGGACACCAGAATCGAATCCGGGACTTTTGGTTTGATACACCAATGCTCTAACTACTGTGATATCCAGGAATCGTCCCGTACCCATAATCCAATTAATATCACGAGCTATCAGATAACGCAGCCACCTTCGACTCTGGAGAGCTTTGTGCTGCCAATAGCAGAATAACAATTATATTCCATTCACGGTAAGAATTACTCTCTGAAAGGTCTTTTTTCCTACCAATATCCTACTATATAATAGATTTCTGGTAGGGAAAAAGGACCTTTCAGAAAACAATTCCTACGGTGAACAGACTTTACACGAATGCGCATATAATGATGGATTAACCGAGGCTATAACCGTAACTAACAAATATAATAGATTTGCTATTTAATTCATGGCAATATTAGCTAATTGAGGATTGTTTTAGTGGTCAATAAACTTCAGAACTACCATGCACATAGTTGTTTTTTAAGCACCGCGTCTTACTAACCGTTCGGGCTATACGCTTGCACATACAGAAGCCCCATGGCTTCTTTGGTGCTGACTGACAGCTCACAGCTGACTTCTGACAGTCAACATTTAGGTATATACCTAAATTATTGACCGTCAGAAGTGACAGCCGCTAAACACATGTTTTTGCAGGTCATATGGTTTGGCGTAGGGATACTTAATTTGGTCTGGTAACTTTTCAAAGCTTTTAGCTGTCAGTCAGCACCAAAGAAGCCATGGGCCTACTGTAGTTAGTGTAAGGAGATTTTGCTTCAATTAGAAGACGAGTTTAGAAGACTCAATAGATCAGCTTTTGATGACTATATAACTTAGTTTTCTTGAGCCATCAACTGATAATTGCTGCAAAATCTACCAGTTGCTGATCCCACTCTTAAATCATTTGGCCACCGGAGCGGGTTGTTTATTTGTCTGTTAACATTTTAAGATATTTTACAGATGTGAGCCTTGTTCACCCAAGTTTGCTTAGTTTTTCCCCCCCTTTAAACTCAGTAAATGCGCTCACCCGAGTGTGACTAGGAACTAGGTCGTTTGCGATGTGCTGATAATAATGCAATAGGCGGTGTCAGGAATATCATGAACTCTACTTACTTTCGCCCATCGATTTCGGTCACGTTTTCAAAACACTTATCCGTTTGAAAGCTTCCCGTTCGCCGATATTTCCCCCCCGTTTCTTTAATTTTCCTCTTTTCTTGTGGGTCGTTGATTTCTCTCTCTAACTTACTGTTTATTACGCGGCCATGATTTTCTTATAACGGGCGTATTTATTGTGATCTCCCGGAACCAACCGATTGTATCAGCCACACGACTTAAAAAACAAAATTAACTTTTAAAAGAGACAGGTGACCTGGCGGTCTAGGGGTAAGGTGTCAGACCTCTGTGCTGGCGGCCGGGGTTCAATCCTTGGTCCCGGCACAGATTTATCTGATTACCAAACCCTTCCTTCACCTCTGACAATACATCTTGTGAATGTGGGGAATGCCAGGCCTCCACCGTGGTTCGGATTCCACGTTAAACTGTAGGTCCTCCATTTCATCTCACAGTCACCCTACCATTACACATTAGCGTAAGTGCGTATAACCCGAACGGGTAGTAAGACGCGGTGCTAATAATAATAATAATAATAATAATAAAGAGACATATCACCCCTTCCCCTATATCCCTGACTGTAAAAAGCAGTGGCGTTTCGCGGGGTATTTCCAGGGTAAACAAAGCTTGTCAAAACTTTACCTGTGATATTTTCTCCCGCACTTGATCCTCATTTGACCAAATCATACATATATTTATTTTAACACCACGTCTTACTACACATTCAAGGTTATACGCATATCTACTAATTAATCTAATGAGCTAGGTCTGAAGAAGGTTGAATTTAGAAGAAGTGTCAACGCATTTGCGCGGAGGAAGAGTGGGAAAATATTTTGGTAAACCACCATAGTATACTCTACCGAGATTCTATCCCTGATCTCCTTGTCCTAGGCAGTCTAGTCTAATAGGAGAGGGACGCCTTAGACCATGCGACCACTGAACCAGGTTCATAAATACATCGCTCTCTATACTTCTCACGGGAAGATTCATTTTTCGTAAATACGTGACCAATTAATGTTTCACTAAGTAATTCTATCAATTCACCAATACAGTTTAAACCAGCTTAAGAACCGGATCTAAGCAGCTTATATGCATGACAACTCCCCCCCCTGCATAAGAAGATAATGCATCTAGGAACTGTGGTCATTCTTATGAGCTTATTGGTCTCGGTCCTAGGAACAAAATGGCCACTCCCGATTAATGAAATCGATTGTTGGATCACTTGGAGGGTACATACAGACTGACCCTCCACAATTTAATTACACACGTAGAGTAATTTGATTAAGACTTTGCCACCCCTGACTTGAAGGACTAATTAAATAATAATATTTAGCACCGCGTCTTACTACCCGTTCGGGTTATACGCTTTAAGCACTAATGACTCTAATGGAATAGGAATTGGGAAGGTTGAATTAGAGGAAGTGAACCCGCATTTGCGTGGAGGTAGAGTGGAAAACCATTGAGTAAAAACCACCCTCAGTTCACCCTACCGAGATTCGAACCTCGACCTCCCCCTCCTCGGCGGTCGAGCTCAACACGACAAGCGCGTTAGCCAACTACGCCACCGAGGCGGGTAAGGACTAATTGATTGTAGCTGTTATGGTAGGATTTTAGTAGGAAGGATCTATTTAAAGGTATTTTTTTCCCTACCAGAATCCTATTATATAGTATGAGTTTGGCAGGATAAAAAGGCCTTTTCGACTATCATTCCTTTAAAGCTTCATCTCCATTATTCTTTGGTATTATCTCCTTTTCCATCACCATTATATGAGCATATCATTGGGGTAATGCTGAGATGGTATGGTCATGTAATGAGGACGGAAAAGGAAATAATACCATAGATAATGTTGGAGTGGAAGTACGTAGGGAGAATACCGCAAAGTGAGACCAAGAAGGAGATGGGAGGAGCAGATAACATGATGTGTACAAGTTAGAGGACACGAATGGAAGCGTTAAAGGCGGAAGAATGGTGGAAGGATAGAGGAAGATGTCACCAGTTAACTAAACTTAGCCGGCCGTAGGCTGGAAACAGTTGATTATTGTGATGATTCTGAGCAAAGTCAGGATAATACATGGTCCGGCTGCCCCTGACTTATAATATGTATGTGGCCTTGACATGACTCACACTTGACCTATGACAGGTGTCGAACAAGTGTGCCATTGCCACGCGAGGGGTTATAGTTACTTTACCGGTTCATAGGTGGGGCTTGCAACAGTCGAGGTTTCAACCTATGTAGTGAATGTTTTCTTTCTCTTGTTTCAACAACTACATTATTATTATTATTATTATTATTATTATTATTATTATTATTAGAACCGCGTCTTACTACCCGTTCGGGTTATACGCACTTACGCTAAAGTGTAATGGTAGGGTGATTGTGAGATGAAATGGAGGACCTAGAGTTTAACGTGGAATCCGAACCACGGTGCAGGCCTGGCATTCCCCACATTCACAAGATGTCTTGTCAGAGGTGACGGAAGGGTTTGGTAATCAGATAAATCTGTGCCGGGACCGAGGATTGAACCCCGGCCGCCAGCACAGAAGTCTGACACCTTCCCCCTAGACCGCCAGGCCACCTTAACTACATTAGATGTTGAGAACATTTACATAAACTTTTTATTTTACCAGATTCGGTGGCCGCGTGGTCTAAGAGTTACTCTCGTAATAGACTAGACTGCCGATCATTAGGAGATCGAGGTTCGAAACCTGGTCGGGTGTACAGAGGGTGGTTTATCCAAAATTGTTTTCTACTCTACCTCCACGCAAATTCAGAAACACTTCCTGTAATTATAACCTTCATAATCCCTAAGACTATTAGCGTAATTAGTACACAAGCGCATAATACGAACGGTTAGTAAGACGCGGTGCTGAACTATTTTTTATCGTCATCTCTCATGGGCGTTTATAATTGGGATCACTCTGTAATATTTACTCTTTTTTTAATATGAGAAAATAAAATTGTATCTTTGGGATTTTGTTGCAATTTGCTAATATTATTATTAGCACCGCGTCTTACTACCCGTTCGGGTTGTACGCACTTACGCTAATGTGTAATGGTAGGGTGATTGTGAGATGAAATGAAGGACCTACAGTTTAACGTGGAATCCGAACCACGGTGGAGGCCTGGCATTCCCCACATTTACAAGATGTCTTGTCAGAGGTGAAGGAAGGGCAATTTGCTACTAACAACGTTGATTCATCATCCTTGTAAACAGAGATAAAAATGATGAAATGTAGATTCACTCCCATTCCCTCTCCAACAGCTTTCTTTTCATTTTGTTTTGTTCAATAAACTCATAATGTTACTTAATGTTACTTTTCAATGGGCTCAGCTACAACAAAATTTTAATTTTCTGAATTTTTTTAGAAACTTTTTTTTGTTGCGAAAATTGGCTCTTGGAACTCATATAATTAGTTCAGAATTACGTTCAGATGCTCTAAAAATTCCTTCTCCCAACGTTAAATTCCTAAAATTTTATCTAGAGGAGGAGAAGGAGCGGGGGCGATTCCACACCCCTGGCAGATGGGACTCCACCATTTAGAAAACCCACATGGGTGCCCTTGCCACGTCTACTACCTTGTTCAAGTTATACGCACGATAATTACTCTAATGTATCATCTTGATAGTCGAGTGTACTGTTCGATTATTACTTATCGAGTAAGGAATCGATCATAGAGATCCATATATTCCAACTTTAGACGCGAAACTCGTCCCCATAATGTTATTATTATTAGCACCACGTCTTACTACCCGTTCGGTTATACGCACTTACGCTAATGTGTAATGGTAGGGTGATTGTGAGATGAAATGGAGGACCAGAAATGGAGGACCTACAGTTTAACGTGGAATCCGAACCACGGTGGAGGCCTGGCATTCTCCACATTCCCAAGATGTCTTGTCAGAGCCCAAAATGTTCTTGAGCGTTCGATGGAATCGTTCGACGACACTTGCCTTAACATTACTTTATTTAAAAAAAAAGGGGGGGGGATCCTCTTTATTGCCATGAGAGCTTTGAAATCCACGTTATAAAACTCATTCTCATTACCTGTCTGCAGATGACGTACGAGGGGAAGGGAGGGAGGAGTAAATTGTTTGCAGTCACCTGTCTAAGAACGTGCTTCATAACTGAAGTCTTAAAGAGTAGATGGGTACAGCCCAAGCCCGTTTGGATTCTTGTAACCTTCATTTGATCAAGAATAAGCTTCTTCTCGACCAGATAAGCTTGTAGTAGCTCGTTGGTAAACAATCATGCTATCGTTTTCTGTCTGAGCTGCTCCGGTCGATGCATGCAAGTCTTAATCGATCGACCAATTCATTTGGGTAGTCCCAACAGGTATATATAGACCTTCCCCCTCAAGCTCATCCTGGAACATTGGTTTTATGATACGTATTATGTTGATCCTGTGCATGGCTTGAAACGGCTGTAAGGTTCGTTCCTGATTCGATGTTCGTTTGTTCACTCGAGCATAGACTTATACACCCTCAGATCCTCCTCGGTGTGATTCATAGGCTCTTTTTTTTTTAGAGTAATTCCAAAATTCTACGTTAGTAAGGAGCTACGATTATTGAGAATTACAGTTTCATCACCCCCCCTCCCCTTCCTAGACCAGACTCAAGGTGGACTTTATGGTCTAATAAACAGAGCGCTGCCCTGCCGCAAGGTCACCTGTCCGTCCCCCTGGTGGGAAAAGTTGGAAGTTTGTGCGCCTCGTGGTTGCACGCTGCAACGCGCGTGAGAGACATTAATTTGTTGGACGAGTAGCCTTGAGCTTGCTTACTTTATACTTACCCTCGCATCCTGCGTCAACCAGTTTACATGTGCGGCCGGATTCACATGGACACACATCTTTTTTTAATTGTCAAGTTATTCAACATAAAGGTTTCTAATTGTAATTTTTCACCACGTCTTAGTAACCGTTTGAGTTGACCACATACGTTGTTTACGCTGGGGATAGGGACGAGGAAGGTATAATTTTAGACTAAATGCACCCACATCAGTGATGAGGGTGTGAAAAACAACCCCCAAAGAACTTAGATTTGAATCTCAACCTTTCTTCTACTTACAATCCATGGTTATCCAGATGCCTTAAGCCATATGCCCACCTGTGCGGGCTCTATCATTAACATACACTATGAACACTAAATAAAGAGGGTTAATTTTAATAAAATATACCAGAAGAGATGGTGGGAGACAAATAAAGGGATAAAACAGCCTAAGGGCCCTTGGTAAAGGATGTAGGCCTACTCCGGCCTCTAAAGAGTCAGTGAGGAGTGCAAAATCAGATATACTTTTTTTAGCACTGAGTCTTACTACCCATTCTGGTTATACGCTTACATACTAGTTACGCTAATAGTTTTAGGGTTGAGGAAGGTTATATTTATAATGGGGAACTATTAAGGAAAAGCCACCCTCAGTACACCCAACCGAGATTCGAACCTCTCGAGCTCACCACCATCGGTAGTCTAGTATACTGCGAGAGTAGCGCCTTAGACAATGCGACCATCGAAGCGGGTGACCCCATTTTGACTAAGGCCAAGGCCGAGGTACAATACCTGCTTCGGTGACAGCGTGGTATAACGCGATACTCTCGCAATAGACTAGAATACCGAAGACAAGGGGGTAGGGTATCAGGGTTCGATCCCTGTCGGGTATGCTGTAGATGTTTTTTCTTAATTGATTAATCACCTCCCCTCTACGCAAATGTGGGTACTTTTCCTCTAAATGTAACCTCCCTAATCCCTAACACGCTATCGTAATTAGTACATAGGCATATGATCCGAACGGTAGTGAGACACGGTGATTATATATATATATATATATAGAGAGAGAGAGAGAGAGAGAGAGCGCAATTTAACGGATGGATTCCATCGTGTCGTGAACGCTCTCCTAACAAATTAGCCAAGTTAACTCACAATAAAATCTCTAGACGGGCGTCAAGTCTGTTCTATTTTTAAAAGGTATCTTATATTTCAAAGTCGAATGTGGCTCAACGCCAGCGAGTTCAACCGACGCGCCCGGCCCTGACCCTGGAGGTATAGGTTTGATACGCATTAATCATTTTCTTGTGACCTCTTCATGTTCTCCCTGGGGAAATTATGGCGATACCTTCTTCCCCTTAAAATGCTCCTGCCTTGCACTGTCGCTTTAAATTAAACATCGCATTTTAAATATTTTAAATTCAAAGTAAAACCAGGAAAAATGGGGGAGAAAGCTTGACTACCCGAATGAATTGGGGCCGTTCTGGCTGCTACTAGCAGTATCCAAAACATTGTTCTCTAAGGATGTATTTGTCTTTTCCATCACGTCTTACTACCTGTTCAGATTATACACATATATATCTACTCAAATGGGTTGAGAGATGAGGAAGGAAACAATTTAGATGTGATTTGCATGGAAGGAGAGTGGTAAACCATTAAGAAAAAACAGTGGCGTAACCAGGTTATAGGGGGGGTTTAAACGCCCCCCCCCCCCATTAATTTGAAAAAATAAAACAAACATACCCAATTATTTTTTTAAACCTGCACATTATTAGTAATCACTCAAATTATGCGTAGTATAATGTAGCATAGTGAATTGTTTAGTGGCTTAGTAGGGTAACAAAAATATGGGGAGATACTGATGCATCATCACCAGCAGGTCAGCAGTGTACCATACAAAATTTATATTTTTTAATTACTCTGCAGGTGTTAGCAAAGGTTTTCTCTTTGAGCTTGACACTTTGCCGAGCATTGCTTCTACAGTAGCCCCATGGCTTCTTTGGTGATGACTGACAGCTCACAACTGACAGTTGATGGCTTTGAATAGTTACCAGCCCAAATTATGTATCCCTACGCCGGACCAAATGATCTGCAAAAACATGTGTTTAGCAGCTGTCACTTCTGACGGTCAAAATTTAGGTATACATCTAAATGTTGACTGTCAGAAGTCAGCTGTGAGCTGTCAAGTCAGCACCAAAGAAGTCATGGGATTACTGTAGCTACCATTAACATGGTAAATCGGCTCAAGGAAAAAAAATTAAGAAATAAGAACAAACACCGGCATTGAGTTGTCAGATATTTACGAATCAGCTAAAACAGCTGAATTGTTTGGTTCAAATCTTGTCACACCAGGAATAACTACCAAACACAGAGGTTTAATGTAAAAGTATACTTTGTTGAGGCTTACTTCAGAGCTGCTATTTGTTGTTGTTGCAGTTTTTGGATAATTTTTCCGGTCAATTAAATACTCGTTTATTGAACCATCAAGAAGTGCTTGGTAGTTTGATGTGCCTGATTCCAAAAGAGAAATCGGTTATCACTAGAGTAGAGAAGGAACAGATGAAAAAGCTGGTTGCTTTTTACGGGTAAGATTTGTAGTGTAGAGATATGACAGCAATCGGGGAACTTTACATGTGGCACGAAGGAATGAATGAATTGAAAATAAGTTCAAGAAAGGTTATGATTGAACTAATATGTTGCCTGCAATGAAGAAATATTCCCATTGATCAGTACATTGTTGAACATCTTAGTAACATTGCCAGTATCAACAAGCACCAGTGAGATATCGTTCTAAATTAGTGTTGTAATTGGACACTGTCCTTAAGTTAGTTTGCTGTTAAACCACAATGTTTATTTCATGTTCTAAAATAAAACAAAATGGGTTTTAAATGCACTTGTATTGTGATAGTCTAATCCAATTTCAGGGTTTTAGTTTTAACTTAATTGTAAGCCGGTTATTTACAATAATCGTAAATCGTCATTTAGCCAATAAAAAATGAACCCTCATTTTGTTTACTGGTGTAGTCTCCTCTCAGGGTTGACCCCCCACACCTTCCCATTCATCAATCCTAGTTACGGCTATGAGGAAAAACCACTCTCAGTAGATCCAACCGGGATTCGAGCCCCGATCTCCCCGTCATCAGCAGGCCAATCCAACATGAAAGGGACGCCCCAGACCGTTCGGCCACTGAAGCGGGCTACACGCATTTATTTACCATAATTGAATAAGGATGAGGGCATTAGAACACAAAGGAAATGTACTAACGTTTGCGTAAGGGAAGGTTTGGAAAATATTTAGGAAAAAATAACACCCTCATTATATCCAGCCAGGATTCGAGTCCTGACCTTTCTGTCACCTGCAAACAAGACTACATAGATGAGCTTTATACCTCATACCCACCGGTGCGTTGACACTGTTACTCATACGCCAATGTCTGATATCACAATGGAAAAACCATACCATTACAAGTGAATGATGTGGCGGGTGCCGGTGGCCACGTGGCTAAATACGTTAGTCTCGTCTAGTGTAGTTTATCCGTAGCGTAGAGATCCTCCGGCCAGAAGGAAATATAAATTCAGCCCCACCAATTCCTTAGCAGTACTATTTCTACCCCAGCCCTAATATTAATTCGGCCCTATAAATAGTACTAATTCAGCCCCATGAATCATCAAAAACTTTACATCTCATTTTGCACAGGCTTAGGACCGTGCTGTGCCTTCTACAAGGTTAGGCTTACTTAGGTTATGTTCGTGTTGTGCCATAGGTTAGGTAATGTTATGTTGGACTAGGTAGGATAGGTTAGGATCGTGTTGTGTCATAATGTTCATCACTTACTGTTTTTCGTTCACCCTGAGAAAACATTAAAATTCATCCTTAGTGCGACGCCACAATATCCGGGGCCTAGTTAGTACACCAACCTGGGGCCGAACTCTAGCCACCTGCTTTCCCAACCACTATTAACTTGGCCTAGTTAGTACGCAAACTTGTGGCCAAGCTCCAACAACCTGCCTTCCCAACCAATCTGCGCGGGGCCGAGTTAGTACGCAAACTTGTGGCCAAGCTCCAACAACCTGCCTTCCCAACCAATCTTAGCGGGGCCGAGTTAGTACGTAAACTTGTGGCCAAGCTCCAACAACCTGCCTTCCCAACCAATCTTAGCGGGGCCGAGCTAGTACGCAAACTTGTGGCCAAGCTCCAACAACCTGCCTTACCAACCAATACTAACATGGCCGAGTTCTATGAGGCTCCTATCAGATGTACTGAAAAGTGGTCTTCCTTAAATAGTTTTTCCCTCTTCCTCCACATAAATGTGAGTATATTTCCTCTAGTATCAGCACGCCTCATCTATACTCCTCCGGTGGATAGCCCGGAGGGGTAGAAAGACACGTACGAAGCTTCGAATTTACTTCGCATCTTTGAAACATTTCAAAGGAATAAGAAAACCTCTATATTATCAACAAATGTGTAATATCTCTCACTAAATGACATATAAATTAAACATGGCCATTTTTAAAACCACTATCAAACAGTATTTTTAACACCGACTAGTGATTAAATTACATTTAAAACTTAAATGAAAATTAAATAAACGTGGATAAATTCAGATATGCCAAAACAAAATAATATAGTTAGAATTTGTTTACTCTCTCCAAGTTTACCTTTCTCTTACCAAAGATACATTTTATGGTCAAACAAATTATATAAGTATGTCTAATATTGTTATGTGACAATAAGAACCCGATATTAGACGTTTCTACGCCTGTTTCAAGCTTCGCTCCGCATTTGAAAATTGATCTTCACACAACAAAAAATACGAAGTGCGAGAAAAATGTTTTTGGACAAGGTATTATCGAGTATTAGGTAAGGAGTGATTGTTTTCAGTCTCACAGGGCGCCATATAGCTTAAGTCGTGGATAGACAGAACACGTGAGCACGTCCGTGCGTCTACCTCGAGGTGATGAATATTAATAGGGCGGCAGGAGGTGAGACATAGGTGAGAAAAACGTGAGCTTCTAGAATTCATAAGTGTCGGCGATATTTTTTTTTAACAAGCTTCTTAACTAGTTTCCCACGGTGCGCCCGACCGAGGGGTGTCCGCACACAATCTTACAAGGCGTTCCATCCGGTCGCCAGGGAAGACAGCGATGTTTATTTCAGATTTCGGTCCCCTGTTCAAAGAACTTATTTAAGAGCGTGCATCACATGCCAATCAACTCTGTGATACAGTTGGATATAAATCGTACATTTACACGAACACTATTGCACGTGGACCATTTCTGATTAAACATTAACGGAGATAAAAGAGTTAATAGAAGTTATTAATGCAGAACATTGTTGAAATATTAAATTATATTTGGGTGAAAACTTCATTGAAAAGGCTGTTTTAGACCATTTTAGAATGTCTTCACAGATAAGCACTATGCACAAATCTTAATTCTGTCATAATAGGGGCATACTATAGTTATTATCAAGAAGTTTTGTCGCTTTGTCCCCCATCGTCACCGCGGAAAATTTCGATCAACTTAATCATTCAGATACGAATGTGCTGCACACATTTATGACATATCATATGTGTTTGTTATTTCCCCTTTTAGTCCCACACCTCGCGGGCACATACAAAAAACGAGCCGGGAGCTGAGTTGGGCTTGCTAGGATGAATCTCTTAGTAGTTATAGTGAACATAATTATTCAATGATATCCATGCCCATCTCTGCGGTTATCAGTGTATGATTTCCCAAGCATGTGCTTGTCGCAGTGTAGTAATAGCATCGCTTTGTTGGAATCTGAAGACTTGATGCTGCAGAATAAAGTTGTTTGAGAGTTTATTTGTAATTAATCATGTGTTAACATAGTTTGTGTATTTATAAGCTTCAAGTTCAGGGAACCACCAATGGCAGCACCGATACAGACATGTAGTGTCATTCAAGAAGATGGTTTGTTATTTTAAAATATACCTAAAGCCAAAATGAAAGCGAAAACAAATTAGAAATCTTATATTTTAAATCATACAGTTTTAAAATACTTGTGTGAAAAGGCTAGAGAAAGATCTAGAGGGAGAAAAAGTTACCGGGACAATACTCGATTACAGCAAACGATAATCTACTCCATTGTTTTCACCTGCCACTGTTGGAATTTTAAAACAATCACGATATCAAACTTAAATCCAAACGGCCAATTTTTCTGCACGCCCACCAAACCCATCGCGTGATGAGGTAAGCTTCCTAACGACCGAACAAGCCTAAACATCGAGTCACCGCGATGCCAAAACAAAGGGTCATTGGCCAGAGAAATAGCCAAGGAGTATCGACACAATTAGTCAATTAATTTACTAATGGGAGACACACACACGCGCGCCATATACGTTCTAGTAATATCGAGTTGAGGGGAGGGATATCAATTCAAGACACAATGAAATTAATTAAAAAACAATCGCTCCTCGTTTTGAACGATGTGATAAAAGATTAGTTGCAAACAGACGAACAATGGAATAACGTTGTACGTGTACGTAATTAAACCATATATTGGTGTATGTCTCTCTTGAGACGGAGAGATATAAATATATATAAAGAAAGATGCAAGTAATATTAGTTTGAAGAAAAATACACCAATGGGAAAATTACCTAACTTATACAAATGTTTTCTTTTTTCAAATAAATAAATTGTTATATTTTGATACGTTAAACCACTTAATTTTAAGTAGTACTGTAAGTTTGCGCATTTAAAAAATAAATGGTACAACACAATCGTACACATTCTCTTTATAGCCTAGGCTATAAACTATTTTAGTCCATACTTGCCTCGGTGGCCGCATTGTCTCTAAAGCTGGGTCCAAACTAGAATAGAACACCGAACATACCATGTTCGCAAACATTTACAAAGGACGTGTTCATTGTTTGTTCTGTTCTAGTGTGGACCCGGCTTAGCGTCTCTCTCGCAATAGACTTGTCTACCCATGACATAGAGATCGGGGTTTAGATCCTGGTTAGTTGTATTGAGGGTGATATTTTCTCAGTGGTTTCTCACTTTCCCTTCACGTAAATGTGGACAGAATTTAATCTAAATTCCACCTTTCTAAGCCTTAACAAATTTGCCTAATTAGTATACACCATACATATGCGTATAGCCCAGAGTGGTAATAAGATGCAAAAATAAATGTTTTTAAAAATAGCTTACGATAAAAAAAATCAAAAATAAGTCATCAGTAAGCTACCCTCAAATGAATTGTTACTAGAAAAATGAGCATACATTATTAATTATCTCTCTGCATATACCAATTGTGAACAAACTCGATAGATCCATGTAAAAAAAGATTTATCAAATTTTAAAAAATCGGTCATCAGTAATTCAAACCTTTAAACAAATTTCCCCCATAAAACAAACTTACAAAGGTATTTAAAAAACAAAGAACAAACCCGATTCGGTGGTGGAATAATCTATGGCGTCAACTCTCACAATAGACCGGTGATGGGGAGGCCGGGATTCAAACCCTGGCCGGGTATACTGATAAGAGTTGTTTCCTAAACGGTTTCCCACTCTCCCTCCATGTAAATAAGGACACATTTATTCTAAACTCTACAATAGTCAGCCCTAGCTCCTCAGCGTAGTTAAAATAGGAATATCCCGGACGAGTAGTAAGATGTTATGCAAAGAAGAAGAGAAAAAAAAAATCTGATTTCAACGTAATAAATTGTAATTTCGGTAGAAATATGACCTACAAAATGGCCATGGGGAGAAAGAAACAGGATCCCCAAAGTAATAAGGCCCCCGTCCACTCGGCTACCTGAATGAAAAGAAGAACAACTTGTCTGCCCATACCGCCTGTAATCTTCCATCTTATACCACCCGCGCAACATAAATGTGTGTATTCTGTCTATCTGTCTGCACGAATTTATGTAAGAGGTCAGACGTATGTTTTCAGAGGGGCTATCCTCAAACCGCCCCGTGGACGACTTTACAAAGTAGCACAAGCATTCTTACATTAGCACGCAGCTCGTGGTTTTTTATAGCTGTAATTATCGCAACATATTATAGAATTATAGAGTGCAGGACTGTGTGTGTGTGTGTGATATTACCTATGCTTTATCAACACTTTGATTCAAATCAAAACCAACATATACACTAAAATGTTTCAGTAGCAATTTACCCCTTAAAGTAGTAATGGAAGTTTTCCGGTACCTATTAAATTATAAAATTGTCCACAGTGACGGGTAGTGTGGCCTACTAAGTAGGTGAAGGGGTTCAGAGGGATTGTACTTGTGTGTTAGGGTACGAGTGGGGGGGTCAAAGGGGCGAAGATGGTCATTGTAGTTTAGAGTTTGTCGTTAAAATGTTCAGGTCAATGAATCCCAAGAAGAAGGTGATATATTCGTAAAGACTTTTATTATAATATTGAAGTATTAACATAGATGGTCTACAGCAGATCTGACGACGCTAGTACCACATTTAATCTTCAAGCGCTGTAGTCGATATGTGTTAGTGTGATAAGAGAACTACTTGTATAATCGCTTTCATTGCTTTATTGATAACCATTAAATAATGTTTCTGCTGCTGACGTCCTTGGGAGGAATTAAGGAAGTGGAAACTTTCAAATTAATACGGAGAAATATTACAAAGCGAAACATTTCTTCATCTTCTTACATCTCTAACTAAAACTATCAATGACGAC
>CABFVX010006282.1:7996-29692 GCA_902151425.1 Timema shepardi
GGGGGTTGCGCATGGTTTGCTGTAGGTTGACCGTTAAATAAGCAATTTTGCTCTCTGATTCAGCCAGCTCTCTATCTGACCACATAGCTTCACATGCAGCTTGAAAGTTTTCAATATGCTCCTCATTTTTCTCACCTGAATCACATGTGCTACAAGGGTCCGATTTAGGTTGTCCGAAAGAGAGATTAAAATGCGTAATGAAAATTTGACGGTAATAGCTTTCCTTTAGCTGACTAAATTTCTCAGGAAGCTTATTGTTTTTATATTCATCGATGTACAATTTATGCAGTTTCGACATAGACAGAAGTGTGGAAAGATATTTTTTATGTATATTGCAATGCCTAGAATAGCGTGATTCGTCGGCAGGAAATTTTGAAATATGTTCAATAACCGAAACCTGGACATCTTCACTAGTTTTGTTGGGTCTCACATTATGCCTACCTCTTTTATTGGGTTGAGGAGCAGTTGTACCATATTTTATTTTAGCTTATATAATTTCATTTTTTCTCATACTTATTTGATATAAGTTAGCCAAAGCCTTTTTACACATTCGAATTCGAACACCTCCTGATGTGGCTATATTCTTGTATGAAACCAACTTATGTTTTACAACACCCTTCCTGGTTCTCTTTATGGGAACCTTTTCAATATTATTAAACAGAATGCGTTTTTAGACGAAGATATGGGGCTTACCTCTTGTACGGGATCATCACCTGGCTCATTTCTAGAAAGACTTGATGGACCTGGTTCATCTATTTCATGAGCAAACTCATTTGACAAAACCTCATTATTTCCACTCTGGTTTAGGCCTACCGGTCTCACAATCACTTTCACTCAGGTCGTCATAATCTGGTTCATACAAATCGCTTGAGTCATCACCAAAGATGTTGATGCTACTTAAGGAATTGATTTCTTATCCATTCTCTGAAAAAAATAAGTAAATAAATAAAAAATCATTCATAATATTTATTAAATCCTTATTTGGTTTAATGCCCTGTGTTTTTGCTGCTAAGGCAAATGCATAAAGGAATCCTACAGTTTTACGTGGAATCCAAATCACGGATAATGATGTCTGAAAAGACGCCATATAGAAATGGGATTTGAACCCAGCACTTATTTTCCATTGATGAGTGTCATATCTATTATAAAAGTGTCCGCCTGTTTTTAATTTCATCAATATATGCTTTTTTCTTTGATAAAAGTTTTTTATGTAGGGAAGCTACATTTGCACTTCAAAGATTTGAAAGAAACTAACAGAAATTAGATAGAGATGTTCAAAATACATAACATTTTTCTAGAAAAGGAGAAAAAAGGGAACGAATGGAAGTGGCTTTGTTTACACCGTGTTAGACTGATGACTTTTTGGGACAACATTGTTTTCATATCTCCAATGCCTGTATATTAGAAATAAATATTTATTCCCTCAAGCTGTGTGTACATAAAATATTGATTCTGATTAAATGACCGATACTCAAGTTAACTTTTTATTTAAATCACCATTCAATAAACAACTAGCTCGGCTTGCAAAACAACATAGCCTAAGCTTATGACTTTTATGAAAATAATAATAAGTAGTTTCATAATATTTATAAAAATAAAGACATGTATCATAAGACTTACCAATATTTATTTCTTACTCTGTAGCTGAAGTTTCTGGCATAGGATTACATGTTTCTTTTGGGTTAGGGTCATTTATTTTTGAATATGTTGAAACAACTAAAGAATAATTATTATTCTTATACTTTTGCAGGGCTAAATTGAGTATCACGCTTCCTCCTGAATTCTTATTTTTCACAAAAAAGTAAGACACTTATGTTCAAAACTAAATTTAACTTGAGCAAATCACAAGAGCATGAAACCACAAGATCTGTCATAATAATCACCTGTTGAATGCTTGAAGGGATTATGTTACTACCATTAGTTCAGGCTCTACTGGAAGAAGGGGCTAAGGGCATATAACCCCTTCATCCTTTATGGCTTTAGCAGGAAAATGTTACATAGCCCCTTCATCTTCTTCATATCTCTGTTTCTGGTTGTTTTTAAATATTCAGATTTTGCTACATAACACTTTTGCACATAACTGCTTCATCCACTGAACTATCTTATATTTTCAAAAAATGTAACATAACCCCTTCATCCTCCAAGCCCTTCAATTAGTTCACTATAAGTTCTGTCCAAGGTACTAATTTTAATTTTAAGCACATTTAAAAAATAGCCCTCATAATAGGTCAGTAACATATTTTGGATATTCTATAGTATTCTTTGTTTTTTAAAAAAAGCTAACTATTAACAATCAAAACCTATAAACCAATATTAAAATTAGCTACTATTGATCAAAATACCTATACTCATCACCATATGTTGTTAGGGTTATCATATCTTGCACATTACAGTGGGCAAGACAAGCAGCGCAAATGGAAGAAACTAGAACTGTGTTCAAAGTGTTGATTGGCAAACCTAATGGAAAGAGACCATTGGGATGACCTAGACACAGACGAAGACTATAACAATAGAATGGACCTGAAAGAGATATGATGTAATATAGTGGACTGGATAGAACTCTACTGTGGCTCAAGATAGAGGGATAGGTGGCATACTTTTGTAAGTGCTGCAATGAACTTTTTGAATTCTTAATGTAATAGAACAAGTATCATTGACCTAAACCACTTGACCCAAATAAATAAATTTAAGAATACGCTGTAGTCTAGAACAGGGGCGGATCCAGATAATTTTCATAAGGAACTCATAACTATAAATAACAAAGTTTCTTACAATGTAGATTTTTGTTTAAAGCCATTTAATAGTTTCTCATTTATATTTGATCTTAATATATGTTTAAAACAGTGGTCATCCTCTCCAATTTTTTAAAATCTGATATTTCCTATAAACTATTTGAAGTGACCCTCCTTCAACATTTTTTTGAAAAATGGTTCATTCTAGAAGCTATGAGTAGTCTTTGCCTTGGTTTTTTTAAAGTTGGATTCTCTTATAAGGCATTTAAAGTGTTCCTTACCTAGACATTTTTGAAATTTGGATGTCCCTCAAAGCTATTTTGAGTGATCCTCACCTTAATTATTTATGATAGAGATACCTCTATATGATAATCTTTGAAATGGTCTTTAACCGACAACATTTTGAAAATTGAATAATTTCAGAAACTAGGCTAGTTAGGGTGGTCCTCGCCTGAAAATTCTTCAAAATGGCATGCATATAGAAGCTATTTGGGGTTGTCCTCCCCCTAGACATTTTAGAAATTTGTATGACTTTGGAAGCTATTTAAAGCTTTCCTCCTCTGACTTTTTCTGCCTGTTAGATTCCTCAAGTCTATTAGTTATTTGATGCTGTCTTTCTGGCAAATTTTTGACAATGAATGCATTCTAGAAGTCATTTGGAGTTTGATTTAAGGCCATCTTTCAGCTTCATATTCAATAATATTGAAGAATTTAAAATATATATCTGGGGGGGGGGGGGATTTATTCCAGGGGGGCAGGGTCCTCCACAGTTCCGTCACTCTTGCTGTCCACACATACTCTATATTCGGTATTCGTGGATGAACTTTTCTCAGGCGATTATTAGTCTTCTTGGATGTGTTGTAGTCTATCGTCTCTATGCAAAAAAATGTTCGTTACTCGATATGCACGACAAATATTCGTACATGAAACAAGTATTTTTCTACACTTGCATGATTCATATCAAAAATTTAATAAACATTGACTAATAACGAACATGTGGACCCGGATTAAGAGGTGTCTGCGCGTAAAAAGATAAAATTTGCATAATTTATCTGTGTTGTATTTTCTTTCTAAAATTTTAACTTTCATTTTTTTTATGAGTTTTCTAACTTTCACAGGGTTTGACCCCTCCCCTCCCCCCGAATCCGCGCCTTGTCTAGAAGATGGAAAAACGTCCCAATTGGAGTTGGCTGGGATCAAACTTTGCCACTCATATTAATCAGGAGGGCAGTAAATGAGTTAACCCTGTGTCTACTTAACATTTATTCAAAGAATTTGAGGGATATTGGATTTTTCAATAGTAGGAAGTCAGTGACTAAACTAGATCTACTCATATAGGATTAAATTAAATTTCTAAATATTTTGGTCTTAAACAATACTTTTAGATGGTTTTAAGCATAGTGAAGATATCAAATCTTTGAATTTTGTATAAAAATATGATTTTCATAATTTATGATAAATAATTGATTTTATTGCTTTATAACTAGTATGCTTAACTAAAAGAAAAGTGTTGTGGGGTATGATATAAAAAGCCTTTTATAAAGTGTGCATTTTTGACTTTTTTTCACCAAGAATTTGTTTTCTGGTTATATTCTTCATGTTTGTAAAGGTTAGATAATCAATACTTGAACAAGAGCATAATGATATTAAAACACCATTTTAGCTTTATTTTAACAGATGTCTTGTCATATTTTTTTAAATCCCATACATTTTTGGCCTATTTTAATTAAAGGGCTCAACAAACATTAATAAATCACTGAATTTTTGTAGGCTCGGACATTGAATACAACAGAATTGAGTGATCACAATCTGAGTGTGAAAATTGCAGAGAAAATGGCACACATCCATTCCATGACTGTTCCAATTATTAAGGAACCACACTGGTTTTGGGACACAATCAACAGGTATAACATTTTCCAAAAAATAGTTATGTTTTAGGTAATTCTTTTACTTATATCCATAGGGGATGCCAGAATGTTGTTGCCAGTCCATGCAAGGCTGGACAGGACTCTAAATTAGTAAAAAAATTCCTTCCCCTGTATTAACTATTTGAGCAGCCACACATAATATAATGTTATTAATAAGTGACTAGGGCTAGTTTGATAATGAATGAGCGTAGACAATTTTACTAGTACAGTCCAGTCAAGCCTTTCTTGTTTTAGTAACAACCTACAAGCCCTCCAGGTGTAGTGTGATAAATATGTTTTAAGTATATTTCCTGTAAAGGGATCAGGACTGTACAAAAATTATTGGAACCCCCCCCCCCTTTGGTATTAACGGATCTCTTAAAAAAAGTTTGCATTTAAGTATAAAAACTTAACCCATAGTGTGTTTTTATTTGTACTGATATTATCTAACAGTAGCCAAATACTAGTTAATTGTTATTTTAATGTTCACCTACAAGATGCTCTTAACCCGCTTCAGTGGCCATATGGTCTAAGGCGTAATTTTTGATGTGTACTAGACTATTGACGATGAGGATATCAAGTTTCGAATCTTGGGTATCCTGAGGGTGGTTTTTCACTCTGCCTCCACATAAATGTGGGTACACTTCTCTAAATATAGCCTTGCTCATCCCTGAAACCATTAGCATAATTAGTGCATCAGTGTATAACCCAAACAGGTATTGAGACACAGTGTTAAAAAAAAAGATGCACTCTTGGTATACGTTTATTGTAAATTTAGCTCTGTTAATAATTCACCCAACTTGTTTATGTTGCATTCAATATGAGTTCAAAGAATAAAGGACCCTTCTTGAAATGAGATATGTTAGTGTCGCTGCGAAAAAGAGGCAACAATTTTTGTTATAAACTGAAAGATTGTATTGTATGTAAGGAATAAAAAGGCTGACATCAGATTATATAAAATAACATTTGTCCCTTAACAAAGTTGGTAGCATTTATAGAACTACTACCCTCTCCTCGTGCATGCCAGCAAATTTAAAATGGTAGCTGAGTTAGGCCTTGATTGAAAATATAAATGCATCTTCATTTTAATGTTTCACTTACAGCTTCTCACCACATTTGAACATAATTTTTGGTTATACACCTTTATTATCTTAAGAAAACATGAAATAACACGGGCAAAAAAAACTTTAACTCCCATTTTTTTGACAGTATTTCTTAACTCAACTACTCTTATTGAAACAAATATCTAGCTGGGGCTTGTGTGTATAAAGTTTCGCCTTGTGTGATCAAGACAATTTTTTGCCTTATATCAATAGGGGAACTATTTAGGCATGATGGTGACCATTTTTTCTACATTAACAGGTAATTTTTCTTCACTTTCTTAAAATTGCAAGCATTCTTTATCGCAGTCTACTTCATATTTTCTGGCTCTTCCTTAGGGTAAGTAAAGAGATTGAAAATGCAAGGGGGTTTTCACTGCATTCAGCTTTTTTTCTTTCAGTTCCCTCTTCTTTTGTTATATCTCCCCAAATTCTTAATTCCTTCACTTCACCTCCAGTTTCTGCTCCTTCAGTTCCTCCTTCAGGTAAACCTGTGCATGACACCAAACCAATATGTTTACACGATTATTACTATTACCTATACTTTCTAAGTAAGAAGTTGTGATAACATCTTTTTTTAAACCAAACTATGCAGTTAGGAATATCACTGTTAAAGAACATTTTAGGAGTGGGCTGAAGATATAGTTTTAACTCAAGTATATTAATGCAACCCTTACAGACTCAAACCGAAAACTTGAAAAACTTTGCTTCTAAAGTCTAGGGTTCAATAAAACAGTATTTGGTTAATATTTCCATAATGTTGACAGTATTTCAGGTACTCTTCACACACAACTACAACCTAGCGCTAAGAGTTTCCTCTAGAAATACTGATTAGGGCAAACTATATTTGTTAACACCCCCATTTTTTTATTAAAGAAATATATTTTAATCGTTAGCTTGTCAAACAAAATAAATATTGAATAATCAAGGGTCCAATGATTGAAATGAAGAATATTTTGTTTAGTGGGATGCAATATATTCCATGTCTGAATATGTTTTATTTCAGATGGAAGGAAAGGGCAGAAGCTACTTTGAATAGTGATGAACCCCTGGGTCCGGCTACTAAAGATATCATTAAAAAAATAAAAGTTCATAATTTTACTATTGAAATTGATTGGCTCAGGTTAGTAATGACACTTGAGCTTATGCTTACAACATATATCAAAGTTTAAATAAACTTCATTTGTATGAACTTATTTTATTTTTAAGCCTTCATTACTTAACAGGAATTAAGATGTTATAAAAGTGTTTAATTCTTTCCTGAGAGGCGCTAGTCATGTTGAGCTCGACTGCTGAGGACAGGGAGATCGAGGTTCGAATCTTGGTCGGGTGAACTGGGGGTGGTTTTTCCTAAATGGTTTTCCACTCTCCCTCCACGCAAATGCGGGTTAACTTCCTCTAATCCACCCTTCCTAATTCCTAATCCATTAGCGTAATTAGTACTTAAAGCGTATAACCCGAACGGGTAGTAAGACGCGGTGCTAAATATTAATTATTTTTTTTCCTGAGAGCAGAATGTATTTTAAATGCATTTTCTTGTAATAAAGAGCAGAATTTTTTTATACTCATATTCAAGAAATGGGTCAAGTTCATGCTTTCTTCAATTTGAATATTCAGTCTACTTATGAATCCAAATTTGATTCTTAGAGAACATGATATGTATACTAGATTAACTATCTTGTGCTCGTATGATTTATTTTTCCAATTTACATTTGGTTCACATTAATTCAGCCTAAGAATATAGTCATTTTTTTGTTTAATTGTAAACGCACATTCTTTAACTGGTAAATGTATGGTCTGGGGTCTATTTATTATGTTGGTCCTATAAAATTATGGGGCAATCTACTAGTTTACATCATTACAGCTCTTTAAAAAATTCAAAATTAAAAAAAAAAATCTAATCTCTATTTAATATATTTGGGATTTCAAAAGATCCATCCCTAATATATTCACATGCACAGAAAAACAAAAGCTAAAAATAAATTTTTGGAATCTGTTCTTGCTTCTATAAAGCTGACTTTGACAATTTTGTAGTAATTACTATCAATCTTTTCTATTTTACATTTAATTCATTTTGCCTGTTTTTTGTGTTGTATACCAAATGTATGCACACACTTACCGAGTGTCTTAATAAATTTTGTGGTTTACTTTTGTAGTGCTACATGTTTGTGTTATCTGAAACTTTCATTAACTATATTTCAAGGGGACACAATAAACAAGGTACATAAAAAGAAAGGTCTGCAACATTGGCCTGGCTAGAAGATATAAAATATTGCACCTAACATATGTAGACAATCTGCACTGGCATGGAGAAATCTTAGGTGGTTTTTATATTTTGCTGGTATACCAGTTATCCACTGTAAGATTTCGATTTGATCCTTCAATATCTGAAACTAATCTATTCACAATGTCAATTGGCTTATTTGACACTAGATACGGGCCCTTCTTCTTGCTTACCACAATACACTTCTAAATTATGAACAAACAATGTATTTTATTCACAAATTGAAAAAATTTTGATCTCATATTTTGCAGGTTTATTTGGAATATATTGAACAAAATTGCAGCACCCTCGAAATGCTTCCAGTTTCTCGTCAATTGTGACACGAGTACCCATATTATACGTGTTCTTAGAGTTCAGTACAAATGCATCCAAAAATGATTTCACAGCAGCTAGCTTATCTATTTTTTAATCAGTCATTTCTTTAATCCTTATTGTCAAATCGTAGAGAACGAAGCAAGAATAAAAATCGCTTTTAGCTCACACAAGCTCTTAGAATCTGTATTCAGGTCCCATCTGAAGCCCGTAATTCTTTGACATTAGTGTGCTGTCCCTTTTTGATACCAATAAGGTAAACGATACCTCAATAATGCCATAATCCCAGATATTGACATTTTGTCCCTGTCCCTAGAATATGGTGCCATCAATTCTTTTTTTGCAATATTCATATTTGTAAATTTTACAATGTCATCTAACATAACCATATCAATAATTTTTATGATATGTCAATATTTCATCTTTTATATCTCTTGCAATAAGTTTGGGACCAGGAGATACTTTTAGTATGTTTTTATGTGAATTTTTCCTTTCTTTGAAAAGTCAGTTTTTCTCCAAATACATTATTATCTTTTCTGGTAAAATAACAGTTTTACTATCTTCATCTGAAGAAACACAATCTTGTTCATACTCACTATTGTGGTCACTTTGAATTAAAAATTCCTCATTTTCAATGTCAATTGAATTGAATTTTTGTCTTTATTAGATTTTGCAATTTCTAATATCATTTTGTTATAGCAGAGTAGTAAATAAAAATATAATTATTTTTACGACAAAACAAGTTGTAAATTCAATAATTATATATTATATAACCTTGAAAGGACTCAAACACAAGCTTCTTAGCTCTATTAAAAATAAAAAACAAAAATACCCAACAAATAGTTATAATGAGATTTGCATAGAAATTTACTCATTTATGAAAAATCAATTAGATAAATATATAAACTTAATGTGAATTGAGTGGGCGCGTTGGGTAAGCAATACCCCAGTAATAGACTCTTTCAAATAAATTCATTTTTCAGACACACCAATTGATTTCACTGAACACTAACCATACCAACCGATAGTCAAGGTCACACTGAAGGAATAGATAGAGCAACACCTCCGCCAGGCGCCTGACAATGCTACCACACACTAAAAAGAAAAAATTGGGTTACTTTATACCCCAGCGCACCTGCTCGAGGCTTAATACAAACCAAATTAATAATATTTAAATAGATATGCACACAATCATTCATGAGAAAGTTCAGCGGATCATAAGATGTAAGTGTGAAGAGAGTGTGAAGAAATGAAGAGAGAAGTTTGTTTCCTATCAGTGCCTAACCTAACTATATTTTCAGGTTGGCTTCCTTCCATATCATTTTCATTACATTACTTAACAATGTTTGAACACATTTTTTTTAGTAAATTTTCAAGTCATTAGGTAATTGCTTGTTTTTACAAAATAACTATACATTACTTATCAACTAATTATCTCTCTTCCAAGTAGTACAATGGATTATCACCTCACTAGAGGTGTGCTACTGTAGCTATGGCAGCCACCACACTGATCCCTCTACCCCCCTCCTATGCTTCCCCCCTTTCAGAGTGTCCATACATTCCACAGTTAATCCAGGAAGCCATCAACCTCTACCCCACAATATTTTCAACTTTGTTGCTTGCTACTCAACAAAAGACATGCTATCATCGATGTACTCTCTAAGGAAAGGGGTGATGCAGAGTTTTGCGCCGCAATCTTGGGGTCTTATAGAATGACGTCCAAAGTCGAAGGACCCCTGTCAAAGTATCAGTTTTCTAAGTTACCTTAGAAAATCATTATTTAAAGTCAATTGTTACATTTTTATTTAGTTTATCTATTACTGTAGAAATATTAAAAAATATAGCCATTTCTTTTTGTTATTTTTCAGTGACATTGTTTTTATGGTCACTACTTACGCTAATTATTTAAATACATGGTATAAGGCAGTTAGAATTAAAATAAGTGCACCACAATTTGTCAATACAGAAGAACAAAAAACCAAAGTGAAAACTAAACTTTGTTCTAGCTTGTTAAAAAAAATTGGAAATATGTTTAAAAAAATTAATGAGTCAGAAAAAGATGGCCAAAGTTGATGAAAAATTGTAATTTTTAAAATTTTATTTCGATTAAATAGAATTCACACACTGTACACCTACTTCACTTTAAAAACAGGCTCTACTTTAAACATTTTTGAACACCATACTAACAAGAACATTGTATTCTGAGATCTAAAAAAAAACCTAAATTAAATAAAACTCAGCAAACCACGTTTCCATTCAAAATCATTACCTTATTATTATAATATGATTATAAGATATATATATATATATAGAGAGAGAGAGAGAGAGAGCGAGCGAGCAGGAAACCCATCTTAAGTTCACACAGACGAGATTAGAACATCGACCTCCCCATCACTGATGATCAAACCAATTAGAAGCAATGGCTAGAATACCGCTGCAGGTAACTAAGCTTTGGAAACAAATATTTACTTTCTTTCGACTCCTTGGAGTGAAAATATTGTGATCGTCAAAAATTAGGAATCAAGATTTTGATAAATGTTAACGTTTCATGACTGAAACAAAAACAAAGGTGTTTTCACAATGCTGTCTGACTGTACCTTGGCTTGGGCTAAAGCTGAAACCATTTTACCGATTGGGCTAAAACTTTGTATCTGTTGTTTTCATAAGGTCCCCCAAGGGTTTTTTGGAATTAGATATCTAACCCTAAATTTAAGGGTAGTCTATTGAAAGTCAAAAAGATAATATTTTCTCAAAATTCTCTCTAACGATGTTGATTAAATTTTATATCCAAACACTGCCTATCATTATAAACAAGATGGAAATTTTCATTTTCTCATGAACACGACTTTGAGGGTACTTTACATAACAGAGATTTTCAAATTTTTATAATTTTTATGCAACTATTTGAGATGCATAATAACATATCATTGTAAAGTTGTAGTACTATTAAAGGTTACAATTTTTATTTGAAATTAAACCAATAAGTTCTGAGCTATAGACAAATACATATATTTTTTAATAAAAGTCTTTGAAAATGAATTTGATTCTTATACTCTTTGGTTGACATATATGTTTATATTAATATTTGAGAACAGGGTCCCTAGCTTTAAAAGCCATAGAGCAGTGGTTCCCAATTATCTAGAGGCTCTTTGAGATCGGCGAACTCCCTCCCCCCGTATTTTCTCATCATTAGAATATAATCTATTCTGTGTATAGAAAATAGCACCCTTCAACCCCCACCATATTAATAATTCATGTTAGAAAACCTAAAAAAAAAACTGAGAATTTGGCACAGTAAATCCAAGTAAAATATGTTTTTACATACTTTTATTTTAACACTAACTCTGGTTTAATAATAATGAATATTATAATAGTAATAGTTAAAGCAAAAAAAGTTAGTTAGGCCTACATGAAAATTTATTAGCTATGAAAAAGTTCAAATTTATTCATATGGGTCTAGTATTAGTGAGATAAGTGAACCCTCTTCTTTTTCCCCATCTTGAAGATCAGGTTGAAGGCTGGACACTTTGACCTGAGAACTCAAATGCATGTCAAGTCAATTTCTATATTTGTTTTTCATGTAGCACAGTGTTTATTAATTATTATTTTAACTTTTTATTTTGTTAAATTTTGGCGGTTGTTGCAGACCCCCAGGTATCTGCGGACCACTTTTTGGGAACCACTGCCATAGAATAAAGTAACAGTGTATATTATTTTATTTATGATTTTTGATGTAATGTTTCTACAACAATTACTCATTTACCTACTATTTCGTTTCACAAATCTTACAAGTTTTTATTAAATGTATGTTTCACAAATCTTAAGAGTTTTTAATAAATATATATTTCAATATAAAAGTGAGAGAATGTCTGCGGTGCAGTGTACCATTTATTTTTTATTACAAAAAATAGAAAATCGCTTCTACCTCTATGTGAACTGGTTTGTGGTCTTAAATTCCTAAGACACTTTTATTATTATCATTGGAGTTTACCAACGACACAACTAAAGGTAATGTAACATCATTAAAATTATTTTATTCTTGTTGTATACAGCAAGATCCATAATTTCTGAACACTTTTTTTAACAGCCTGTGTATACATATGTGCAATTTCTTTTTTTAAAAATGAAGTCTTAAACTAAAATAATGGGATGAATATTTTCAGGGGACAGAAATAATGTCTTTGACACACATTTCTGCCTTCCCCTAAAGTAAATTCCTGTATGCACCACTGAATCTTAATATCCTCCAAATTAATCATACTATAAGTACATAAAGGTATTTTTCCTCTATACTCTATAAAACATGAATAAAACTTATAGAGAAATCATTTTCCCCTCGTCTTACAAAACCAATATTATACAAATAGGTTATAGGATAATTAAATCTGGTAGATTACAGTGGACATGAAATAGTGTGAATGCAAAATTCTAGAATCTGTCACAAAGTGACAGACATTTAGTGTAAAGTCAAGGGTTCTACCTGAAAAGTACATAAATGGGTTGAGGGAAGGGGGAGTAGCAGGGCTTACAAAAAAGATGGAAAGATAGATAATGCCAAAAAGGGGTTGGGGATGAGGGGGAGAGGTGCTTTCGATGAGAGATCCATCTAGCAGGAAACAACTGAACTTTTTCAACGGTTTATACATTATTTAATTTGAAAATACCAAATTTTGTTTAGATTATTGTACTTTAAATATTCGTCGTGTAGGATAGAACTTTATCTTATTTTCTAGAATAATATGATAACTTCAAAACTATATACTTGTTTCATGTTTTATTTAATTTTAATTTAATCGAAATGACATCTTATTATAACATGGTAAATATAAAATTGTAACTTTTTTATTAACATAGTTCATATTAAATTTACAAGTTAAATTTAAAACAAAAAACTACATGTCATTACTATGCATAGTTTCTGAGAATTAGAGTATAAAATTGTTTTATTATGTTTTAAAAAATATTGATACTTTTAATCACTATTGAGAAATTTAAATTTTCACCAGCTCAGTCATTTTTTATTTTCAGGAAACACCTGACAACAGTTGATTCTCCTGTGTGTTTTTGTCACAATGATTTGCAAGAAGGCAACATTCTCCTTTGCGAAGAAAAAAAATATTCTACCAAACAAACTATGTCAACTGCTCAACTGGTTGTAATAGATTTTGAATATTGTGCCTATAACTATCGTGGGTTTGATGTTGCAAATCATTTTTTGGAGTGGACATACGACTATACACATGTTGATTATCCTTACTTCATTGTGGATAAGCAGCGATATCCCTCCATAGATCAGCAGGTATAATTGAATTTAGCCAGTAGAAAGGACTCTTTTGTGTATTTTGTCTGTTTTTTTGCAATCAAGTTGCACTACAAGCTTAAGTGTAAAGATGGTTTGCCATATTTTACTAAAAAATTATCTATTTGTCTTGTTTAAACACACCTTTTAAATATGTATTTATATTCATTCTAAAGCGGCCAAATTTAGGCTGGCGCCACTCTGGACCAAAGATCTGCCACATATCTTAGGCTACGGAATGTTGATACACTTCTTTATATTTCCCACATTGGATGGAAGATCTGTCATTCCGTCTATTGGGCATACTGCGTCAACACACCAACATGAGCGTCTGTTTGGTTTCGGCCGGCCGATAATCTTTTGGTCAAAGAATCAGGGATGTTACACCTACATGTTGTCAAGAGAAGGCACCACACTGACAGATTCTTGGTACAATGTCAAATAAGTGACTGAATTGAATGCTGTCCAATCTACTGTGGACAGAATATACACCACGGATCTTCCAATGTAGTATGTTTGGTTCAAATAACGGTGGAAGATATTGTGTCACCGAAAATATGCAGCTTATCTTCGGTCCAATTTAGTACTGGCCTTAATTGTATTGAACATACAGTTACTTAATTTTTATTACTTTTTTTTTAAGTCATACTTAATCTATGTTGTGGCTTTCTATGTTTAGTGGTGTTAAATAAATTTACAAAATGAATCGGCTAAGCCATACAATATTTTAATAACATTTACTTGTAATTTTATCTTTCCTGAGCGGCTTACATCTTTATTTCTAAGCTTTATCTTGGCTCAAACAATTATGTACCTTCTCACATGCTGCCTCATGCTCAAGTAAAGTTCTCATAACATTTATTCGATGGCCCTCTTGAAGACCTATTTTGCTACCTCAAACAATTATTTTGGATGGAGGGGTTACAGAAAGGAAGTTGATGAAATTCTAAAAAGGAGTATTAAAATCAATAAAAAAAAGTCATCGACAGGACCCTTAAACTACTTCTTTCTATTTATTTGGTATGCATACTAGTTTAAAATTTCAGCTTTACTTTGCAGTGAATAGTGAATCTTGACTTTTCCACTGTTTTTCTATATTTCTTTTATGTTATTGCACTGAACTATTTATTATTTATCTTTCTAGTATTAGTTTAATCACTATCAATCCTTTCATTCATTAATATACTTTCCACCCAAATAGAAGTGGATATGATCTGAAATACAGTTATTCTAATTTATTGGTAGGTATTAACTTATTATGGTAGTACTAACAAAAAATATGAATAGGGATCGTGAGTCTCAAATATAAATTTCACATATTTTAAAACAAGTGTATTTTGTAGTGTAAATATCTCTTGAGGGTAGATTTGAGATGACTGTTACCAACTTAAAAAAAACCTATTTTACTGTCCCTAACTAAATCATTCCATTGGCTAAAATATGTGATTTTGTTGGTTTAGCTGACTTTTTTGCGGTCATATCTACATCATACCTGTAAGGAAAAGCCTCAATCAAACCTTCAACAAAATCACAGCCTTATACAGGAAAAAGAAGCTAAACTTTTAAAAGAGATCCAGGCTTTCACTCTAGCCTCTCATCTATTTTGGGGACTCTGGGCTATTGTGAATGCCAGACACTCTCGGATATCGTTTGGCTATTGGGTAATTATTTTTATTGTATTTGTGTTGTATTTTAATCTATTATTATGCTTCATTAGCAAAGCCAGCCATGAGTTTGAATTTCTTGTAACTAATGTAGCTGACAATCTCACACACCCATCATAGACTCTTGACATAAAATCATAAGTAATGTATTACCCTTGATCACAGACAAGGTATACACCGGACCCCCAGCATTCAGGTTAAAATGGCTGCGCTCCATGGGAGAGCTTGATTCCTTCAACACTGGTGCCATCAAGGGGGCATTAAAATATACTAATTTCAAACATGGTTTCACTGAAGAGAAGGCACAAAGATCCTTCTTGGGTCAATCGGCCGGCTTTCATAAGGCTAGGTTCACATAGCAACCCAACCCCCTCTTCACATAATCCTACCTCACAAAGAGCGTACTCAGACTGAACATTACATTTACAATGGTCCCGTTATGACAAACATGTTAATAGTGAGTTGTTAAACAACTGTAGATTTGGAAGTGCTTTTATCACATCATTGACACTAGAGAACCCCAGTGTAAATGGACTCAACCTGGTTCAAGGAGCGCAGCGAAACCTCCATAAGTCTGAGGAGCTGGTGCAGGGATGGAGAACCTGTGGTCCTCTGAGGTGTTAGATGCGGCCTTTTCACAGATTTTGTCCATTATACACTTTCAGCATTTTAAATTATATATTCTAAAATGGCATAATTTTATTTAATTAAAATAAAAAATTACTATCTCTAAAAGCATAATATAAAAAGTATTAACCACTCTTATCGATTTATTTATTAATATATTTTATCTATGGTCTGTGCAATATTGTATTTTGACAACTGTACATGAAGAGTGCGGCCGTGTGAGGAATATGTGAAGTTACAGATGGCCTTACAATTCCAAAAGGTTCCCCATCTCTGATCTGATGTACACCTTGTCTGTGCCCTGGGTACAGGATGATCTTAATTAGAAAGTGGTTATCATTATAGACAACTGAGCATTATTCACCATACATCATGAATCAAATGAATTGTTAATTTCTACTTCTGTTTTGCCAACCAAATAACTTGTTTAATACTTTCATGGCTGATGGGGAAAAGTAATAAGTATATATTTTAAAAATAACCATTTCATGATCATTAGAACAAGTAAGATGATATTTTAGCAAGATAAAACAAAATGGCAAATATAATAAAATCCGGGAGCTTTATTTTATTTGGGTATTAACTTTTCTTATATCCATTATCAGGCTAGGGTCAGTTTAGTGTAAGATGAGAACTGTAATCTGATGGCAGACGCGAGCTATGTTTGAGTAGATGGAAAAAACATTTCAGTCATGGTTTGAATATTTATGAAGGATCCGAATTGGGTGAACTTATCAAAATCCATACTGCTGACCCACTAGTCCCAGAGCCAAGTATTGAAGACAAAGAAGTTAAAGAAAGCACAAAGATCCAGGTATAGATTCAATTTCAGCAGACTTAAGAAAGGAAGGTGATGAAATGTTGGTAATATAAATTGATAAACGGCCAAGTTCCATATGGAGCCATGCGGTATTACCACAAGAATAGAAGGAAAGTATAATACACTGAAAGCTGCCTTAAACAGAATTTCAATTGTCCAGGATATTTTTCCGCTAAAGCCAAGTTTCCATTTAGTGAAGGTATGTATAAAAATTATACCAGGGACATGCACGTAATTGAGATAAAATAAAATACCATTTTCATTTAGTCACACTATAACTGAACACACGCAAACATTACACTGAACAGAAAACAATTGATTACTTTTTCTTTAGTCTGCTTAACAGACAATTTATCTCGCTCACTCACATGAATCACTTTTACTCTCATGTTAAGATCAAGCACAACTCTTGTTTTTGAAGCCATAATGCCAACTGCCAGACTAAAGTAAAAAATTGTAGGCCCAGAGTCCTTATTGAGTAAAATTTCTGGAAGGGGCAAACAATTGAATTTCAACACAGGTAGTGCTAAACTGTTAAATGATGTATTCCAAAGGTGATTGACAAGTCATTAGCATGGAAACTATACCTGACTTCACATTTAAACTCCTCTTAAAATAACGACAGAGAGTTAGAGGAAACACAATTCTGTAGAATGTATAGGGTGCCTGGAATTTTTCCAAAACATAGGAAAGCTTCCATATAAAGGATTATTTTAATTTCAGTTTCCATGTTAGACGTTTCCGTTTAATCCATGGAACTTAACATGTTTTTAGCCCTAAAGTCACGGGACCGGAAAACATTTCCGTTTAAGACAAATTTCTGTTTAATAAGAGGTTCAATTAAAGCAGATTTCACTGCAATACTTGTTTTCAAAAATAATTGTAAAACAGTGTGTAATAACTTAAAGGTATCTAACTACTACTGACATGCTACAAAATTTTATCTTACATAATTTTAATGAGATTGACTCCATATGCAGATGAAATAATTGGGGATCGTCAGCGTGTATTTCAATGAAGTAGATCGACAATGCATCAGATTTTGACTCTTCGGCAAATATATGAAAAATGTGAGAATCCAACATGATAGTACATCAAGTATATATGGGTTTTAAAAAGGCTTATGATTCAGATAAAAGAAACAAATTATATTTGATTTTAGTTAAGGTTGGAATATCCAAAAACTTATCAAGCAGATTGAGACATGTTTGACGGAACATGACAGGGTACGAATTGATGTCATTTATCAGATTATTTCGAATTACATAGATGATTGAAACACGGAGATGCACTTTCAGCATTACTTTTTAATCTAGACTCGGCTAATGTTATTATGGTAATGCAAGAAAGTAGGGAAGGCTTGAAATTAAACGTTAAATTGCAGCTATTATGATACGCCTATGATTTGACTTTTTTGGGTAGTAGTAGTAGTTGCAAAAAATTTAGAGGCTAGTAAGGAAATAGGTTTAAAAGTGAACACTGAAAAACATAAAAAAAACTTAAATACCTTTACTGGCAAATTTGGTAAACTCTTTTGCTCTTGTTCATATACATTCTAATGTGCTGGTATGATAAGTCTGTTTAAAGAGTTTTTTTACATCCATTGCTGTTTTCCGTCTGGCTTGGGTCAGTTTTTTGTTCAAGCTTTATATTTCCCACAACTCGCTTGTTAGGCCAGTTGTAGCTTGTAGCTTCATGTGTCTAATAATCTAACTTAGGCCTAGAACACACAACATCCAGTCCCCGCTTTAAATTTATCACTGTGAAAGGGTAAACCTACATTTCACCCATATTAAATTTTTCGGCATTGTTGGGAATCAAATCCGCGACCCTTAGCTCAGTAGACAAACATGCTACTGACTGAGCCAAGGGGATGGATTGTTCAAAAAGTGCACGTTAAATATCTCTAATAAATGAAATGAAAATCATAGGGTAAGAGCTAACTTGATTAAATTTAATAACACTGTTTGAGAAATCACAGTAGAAGAAATAGTGCTGATTTGTTGTAGAATAGTATTTATTGAATGATTTTAAATTATGATGACCTAAACATAAGGATATATGTAAAAACATCACAAACTGTTTTTCCCCCCCATGCCGATGTTTCTGCAAGATCAATACAATTTAGGGGCCGTCCTTAAATTATGTAAGGCTTTTTTTTTGTTATGATTTTCGACCCACCCCACACAAGGTGTCGCATAATTTTCAGTAGCTCCTCGCCCCCTTTTCCTCTCTTATCTTACATAGTTTTTTACCCTTTGGTAAATTAAAATATTTTATACACAAGGATTGTTAATATCATCACATAACCTGAACAAGTAGTAAAACACGGTGCTAAAAAAAATATTGGTAATAAAGCAAGTGATATGAAATTTTAGAATAATTTAATTTTAAGGAAATTAGGTGTGGAACACATCATAAGTAAATGAAATTTTATAATTTAATATATTTATTTTCTGATTTTGTTTTAAATTTTGTTTCACAATAAACAATTATATACTTTCTTCACGTAAGAGGTATTCTAAGACTCTCCTGCCTCCCCCCCCCTCCCCCCAAACCCTGTCATAAGAAAACATAAGAAAATACCTCCCCCTCCCCCTGTTCCTTACATACTTCAAGGATAGCCCCTTATCAAATAACAGGCATTAATTCAATTATGTTGCTACTCTCTACTGGATTCCCATCCACGTCGCACTAAAATAAAGTATGAATACAAAGTTAGAATATTGGAATATTTGGTAATAATTTATTGCCTAAGGCTGGGAGATCGGGGTTCGATCTTGGTCGGTGCACTGAGGGTGGTTTTCCCTTGAATGGTTTTCCACTCTTCTTCCACACAAATGCGGGTGTAATTCCTCTTATTTAAACCTTCCTAATCCCTAAGTTATTAGTATAATTAATACATAGGCGTAAAACCCAAACAGGTAGTAAGAGGCTGTGCTAAAAAAATTATTCAAACTTTCATTCTAATAGACATAGTGTTGAATAGTATCCAAGTCTATTTAATGGAAAAAATGCTTAATTATTCCTTTCTGTTTTAGGATTATGCTCTTGAAAGACTGGAGTCTTATTTCAATATCAAGAATGAAATGGTCCTGGAGAGCAAGAGTTCATTATTAATTACTGCTCATAAAGTACCAGGTGTGGTGAGAGCGATTCAAGAGAAAGAAGGATGATTGATTTATTAAATTGTCAATCGTTTTATATTATTATGATGGGTAAAGATTAGGGCTCTGCAATTACTAGGATTTTGAGCAGAGCTCGTCATTCTCAAGATTTCTATTCATGTGCATATAAATCATTTTTTAAAACACAATGGCAAGTATAGGATATTTAATTTAGATGATATTGTCAATTTGACTTATAATTCAATCAGTCAATTAACAAATTGTTAAAATTAATATCAAATTTCACATTAATAACTTAATAGAGGTCTGAAACTTTTTGACCAGTAAAATAAGTCATTACTTTTGTCCATTTTGAATTATCCTCGATTGAAGATGCATTGCCACCAATGCACGATAAGGCAGAAAAATAAAAATAGTTAAATAGATCTCTGAATACCAAAATAATCATTAATTTTACTATTTTTACATTGAGAATACATATTGATTATTTTTTAACTTAAAATATATTTTAAAAATTGATTAATATGGTCAAATACAAAACTAGCATAAGTTATCAGCTAGAGAATGTTGTTGGTTAACCTGTCTAAATTTAACATTGCAATAAATATTTTACCAAACTTACCACATGTAAATAAAATCATTTACTATTTCATATTCATTCACCTGTCTCGGTGGCGTAGTTGGCTAGCGTGCTAGTTTTGTGTTGAGCTTAACTGCCGAGGACCGGGAGATCGAAGTTCAAATCTCGGTCGGGAGAACTGGTAGTGTTTTTTACTTTGTGGTTTTCCACTCTCTCTCCACCAAATGTAAGTTCACTTCCACTAAATTCAACCTTCTCAATTCTTATTTCATTATCGTAATTAGTACTGAAGCATATAACCCGAATGGGTTTTTTCTTAACCATCTTATTTTTCATTTTAATGCATGAACATACAATTTTGTAAGCATTAAAAATGGAATTGAAATAAATTTTGTAATAAAATAATTTCTAGTCAGAGCCCATATAAGGCGCATGCACAACTGAGCATAGAGGAATGGAAGTGAGACAGAAGAAGTGGTCATTCATGATTTCTACATTAAGAACTTATAAACGAAACATGAAACATTTCAAATTTATAATGCTTGTAAGTCTTACATTTTCTTATATGGTAATTAAATTTGTGGAGGCTTATTTTATAGAAACATTAGCTCATTAAAAAGTAAATTTATGAACTGTTTGTAATTCTTAGATTAATTTTAATGTATTTAAATACATGAGGGTTGAAACCATTTAAATTGTCTTTGTCTTTTGTATATTTTATTTGAATGTTTATTTTAGTTGTAAATTGTTTTTTTAATCAACTTAAAATCTAGTATTAACATTTTTTAAATTCTTTTTCAAAAGCTATTAATTACCATTTATAAATGTGTGTTATTCTTATTTTAAGAAAACATGTTGTTTTCATATATATAAAAAATCTCATATTTTAAAGATGTGGTATTTACATTTTATGTTACATTTTAAATATACTTTTATACTTTTAAAATAAACAAATATATACTCTTAACATTTTAAAATTATGAATATACTCATACACAACTCGAACTTAGAAGCTTTTTTTAGATACTCTACTCAAGTTTAACTTTAATGAAAAAAGAAAAAACTCACCGACCCCTAGTAAAGATGCATAAATAGTACATAAAAACTGTGAGAGTGCGCTTAGAATAAATTTCATGATGTTTTTGGTGCTTGGTTTGTCACTTGTTTGAGATGAATAAAGTTATTTGACTTATAATACGAGGTGTGGCTACTAAATAAGCGGACTTTTTTTTTTTTTTTTTTT
>CABFVX010006282.1:29729-41632 GCA_902151425.1 Timema shepardi
TTTTTTCCTTTTACCTGAGGGCTCAGCAACAACCAGCAGGGTTAGATATTGATCTGCTATTTTCTCCCTCTACCTTCCAAATTTCAAGGTCGTGTGACCAACATTTTGGTTGTAGCCTTTGTTTGAAGTGGATTGTGTGCCTGAGCTCTGTCAGAATTATGCTGAGTGTAAAAGGTGAGCAGCGTTGTCAACATGAAGTTTCTTGTAAAACTTGGGAAATCCGCTACAGAAACGTACAATTTGTTAAAGGAAGTTTATGGTGATCAGTGTTTATCATCGTACTCAAGTATTTGATTGGTTTAAAAAATTTAAGTAGGGGAGAAAACAGATCGAAGACGATTCGCTCCTCGGCTATCCTTACCAATCAAAAACAGATCAAAGATTATCTGCTCCCCGGCTGTCCTCACACAGCAAAAACAGAGGTTAATATTGAAAAAGTTAGTGAAATCGTTAGGAACATTCGAGCAATTGCTGACTTAGTTAATATTGATAAGGAAACTGTTCTACACATTTTATATGAAAATTTACACATGAGAAAAGTCTGCTCTAAAATAGTGCTAAAACTGCTCACTCCTGATCAAAAGGAAACTCGAATGAATATTTGTGCTGATATTCTTCATAACATCAAAAAGGATCAAAACTTTTTAGAAAATGTGATAACTTGTGACGATTTGTGATTCTTTTCAGTTTGACCCTGAAACTAAGCGCCAATCCATGCATTGGAAGAGTCCCAGTTCACAGAGACAAAAGAAAGCATGGATGAGCAAGTCAAAATTCAAACCAATGATGATAGTCTTTTTTTTTATATCTGAGGTATTGTTCAGATTGATTGGTTACCTGAAGGTTAGACTATTAACCAGATTTACTATAAGGATGTTTTGACAACCCTTCGTGAATGAATAAGAAGAAAAAGACCTGAAATTTGGAAGAACGGCTTGTGGATTCTTCATCCAGACAACACACCAGCACATAAAGCACTGTCTATCCAGAGGTTTTTGGTGAAGCACAAGATTTCGGTGTTGAAACATCCACCTTACTCACCTGATCTAGCCCCGTGTGACTTTTATCTGTTCCCGAAGATCAAGTCTGCACTAAAAGGAACATGTTTCGAGTCTGTTCATGCTGTAAAGGAAAAAGCGACGAAGCTCATGAACAGCCTTTCAGAAAAGGACCTGAAACATTGCTTCCAACAGTGGAAGATTCGTATGGTGAGGTATAGGGATCGGGGTGGGGACTACATTGAAGGTGATAAAATGTCCATTGAGTCATTTTGTAAATACAATTTTCTTAGAGCATCAATCGGGCTATTTAATAGCCAAACCCTGTATATAAATATTTGTAAAGGTCAATTTTACTAATATAGACCTTATAATTTATTTATTTGTAATAAAGGAATGTCTAGAAAAAATGCTCAATATTTTTTTCACCGTGCACAGGTTTTACACAAAGTGATAAAATGTAAGTACTATTGGGTCATAATTTTTTGATATACAGATTTAAGCATATTATGACAACTCTTATTTTAATTTGAAAACTTGAAGATACCATAGGTTTAGACTTATTGTTTAGTACTTAAAAATAACTCTTAATGTTTAAAGAACTTAATCATATATTTGAAAGAGTTTGAAAGGTTTCCATTTAAGATTCTGGAAGTTTTTTTAATGAATGTTTGGCTCCTATTTTACTTAAATTTTGTTTTAGTTATTGTATGCTACTATATTTTAATAATCCCACTTTTTTGCTTTAATGCATTTACACATCATTTACCCATAAGTTGGCAAGCTTGAATGCCATGCATGCATCATTCCACTATGATACAGCTTATATGATAGGGCGAGAGGGGAGGCTGTCATGGTAAGACTGTAAGTTAAGTTTAAATAGTGAAATGCTAACTCTACTTGTGACAGTCAATTTTCTCCCTAATTTTAACAAGATTTCAGAAGTTAATTATTTGTGTAAAGAGTCTCCCACCCCTATTGTAAATTAAGTCATCTTGGTACAAAGACTTATTCGAGCACTTTAAAAACTAAAATGATGAATTGGTTCAAGACCCACAGTAGGCAGCTCTTACTCAATAATGATGGTATGTTGACAATAGTGAATGTCCTAGAATAAGTACCGAAGTAGTAGTTTGAGCATCAATATAGACTTCTATACCTGCACCAGTGGTCACACTACCTAAGATATCAAACTTACAATATATTGGATTGCCAGTGACGAGGTTGAGATATAAATCTTGGCCAGATGTAATGGGTATGGCTGTGTTGTCCCAAGCTTAGTTCAAGTTGCTTCATTTACAGTGTGAAAATGGCCACCCAAATCCATTTAGGTTTATCTTGTGCCTGCAATTCCTCTTGTCAACAAACAGTCCGTGTTTATCTTTTACTTGTTATGTAGCAGCCATTTCAGCTTTATTAGAAGTTTGGAACTCCTTCGCTTGTAGAGGTTGAATCTCTTTAGTCCAGCACGCTTAGGACAAGACAAGTACCAGACCATAGAATTTAACTCCTAAAAACTTTCCTTATACCCCTTATTTATATCTCTTAGGCTTGCCATATCACTCTTCATACCTTTTCTATAACATACAAGGTAGAAAAAAAGCTTAAAACCGGACATAATGCACACCACCTTTCATAACTTTAGGTCTCTTGGAAGACATAATTAAGGGCTTTTTTTTAGAACAGGGTCTTGCTACCCTTTTGGTTTATAAGCTAAGTTTATTATGCTAATGGTTTTAGGGATTAGGAAAATTATATTTAGAGGAAGTGTATCCGCATTTGTGTGGAGGGAGAATGGAAAACAACTTGGGGAATAAAAGCCTCACTATACCCGACTAAGATTCGAACATCTATCTCCCCATCATCGGCAGTCTAGTCTACTCTGAGAGTAGCGTGTTAGACTATGTGGCCACCGAAGCAGGTAATTTAAGGGTTAAAATACAGTCAGAATACAATCCAAAACTATAATATATGACCAAAACACTTGGCTCCAGATGTAAACAATTTTGGTCCTTTGTACTGCTAATAGAACTGTTGTGGTGGCTACCCCTTGATCTAATGACAGATTCAAAACTTGCCGGTCTATGGGAGCTGTTGGAAAACAGAATGCCGAACTAAAGAGTTTTAACCTGTATATTTTTAATATAGACAAATAAAAGGTGGCTTTTTGGTTCCCATAATCCAGTAAATGGATTCTTCATTTGGAGAAAGGTCAAGCCTATCCTCAAGAATGTAGGTCACTCACTACCAACAGCTTGAGTCATTGTGGTCTATAAAATAGCAGGCAGTGAAGTAGAATAACCGGCATTAATTATATTTTGTCGACAAATGACTTGGCTACTATGTAAAGTATGTATATATATTTCTTTTGTCAAAGAAAGTTGAACATATTGGATTGATACTATTGTTTACCTCATAGGCTAGGTTAAGATAAGTTTGAATTGATAAATTATTAATGATTAATGTCTTCAAGAGTGATCTGAAAGTCTGATGGCTGGTAATAACCACAAATTGCTCATTAATAGGGATGTGCAAGTCTTGAAAATATCTCTGAAATTCAAGAAAAAAATAATCTATCTCGTGTAACAATACGGAATAAAATGCGCCGCGCTTTGGGCGTCAATAATAATAATTATGTGATCAATCGCCCTACTTCGGGTGTCGATTGATACACAACGGATTAATTCCCAGATAAAAGATGATGTGATGTTTTATATAGGTTGTATAAAGCTCCGTGATCGAGCGCCTATCACCACTGTACGGAAAATATACCGTCTAATCAGCTGTCTATAGCCCCGTGTTCGAGCACTAATTAAATCGGTATTAATATTATTAAAGAAAGAGAAATGTTGTTGGCTGTTATTTCACACACGGTTTATTTTAATTACACCAGTAAATTATTTGCACATATTTCAGTTAAATGTTTGTTATCACTGCACACTTGTGATATTGAAGTGACTTATATTATAATGTGTTGGACTGTGAGCAAGGTCCCGGAGATCGTCCTCCCCATCGTCGTCGTCGTCAAAATGATATTGCTATGCTATACTGTGTATACTGTACTGCTTATACTGTCATACGTTCTGAATATACTGTGTATACTGTCTATATATGACATACACCTTGCATTTTCTCCCTTGGTCAACAAAGTAAAAACTAACCAATAGACAGAGTCCTGGCGACACATTTTGTGAGAGCTAGCTTCTTATTGGTATAAAGAAATGGCGTTTTCTACCAAATTCTATGAACTTTTTCCTTTAACAGGAAGCAACGCAGTAGATATTTTAACAAGAAAGAAGGTATAAAAAATATATTTTAGGGTGAAGTCCCTTTCACCTCATTCTGAGAAACGCGTGTTTGTTCATGGATGAATCTTAAAAGGATACTCTACCTATATTACTTTAAAGAAAAATTACCTTCATCCATGACTTTTTACATAATTTAGATTAGTCCAAATCAATACATTACAATTGTCTCGAAAGTTAAAAAATGAATCTAAAAAATTTGAGAAATAAAAGAAAAGAGCAAATAATGGCATAATAAATCATAAAACCAAACCGGGAATTTATTATTTCCAATAATACCGTGATAACCCAAAAATAGGCTGCTTTACCCCCCTCCACCCCAAAACAGTCTTCATTAAGAAATGTTTTAGTTATAAATATTGTTTTTTCAATATCAACCTTCAACAATATAAGCTGTTAAACTACCAAATTAAATTATAAATGTTGTTCATTGTAACTACAGATCACTATTTTATTAATTAAATTTAAAATGTGTATTAGGTATCTCAAATGTTTTAATGAACTATATATAAGAGTTTAAATCAAGCACCAGCTTAAATGTCAAAAAGGAACTCTATAAACTATATATTTACTTTATAAACATAATCTAAATTGTTTTAGTTTCAAGGGACGTTTTCTCGTCTCGATACTTTTTTATATTCTTGTCTCAAATTGAAAAAATGGTTCTTGCACATCCCTACTAAATAACACCCAAAATGGTAACTTTAACTATTAAATAATGGCTGATCGATTCAAAAATACTCATCAGATTTAAAATTGTTTTTAATCAAAATGACAACTTGAGGAACAAAAAAGTTCTTAGAATGCTTAAAAATTGAGTGTCTAACCATTAATAATCCACATGTCTAGAACGGTTTTTGGAGTTTAATAAGTAAATATCCATCAAACTAGTATTGTAGATGCTTTGCCATTGGACTAAACATCTCAGCCATAGTATAAAATGCTATCATCAAAGCTATGATTACTGTGGGCTAAAGTAAAACCAAATTAATAATAAGTTCCACAATCTTTAATATGATCATCTTGGTCGCAAATACATTAAATAGTCTCTCATAATAGAAAAATAGAGAAATAAAAAATTGTTTTGTGCATTTTTTTTACTAAAATAAATTCCTTTTTTTTACATGCATGTTAAATAAATTGATAATAATTGTACCCATTTTATAGTGAATGGTTTTAATTATGTTATCTCTGATCAAAAATTTAGTTTTATTTCAATAAATGTTTAAATTTGAATCACTCACTCTTGCCTGGGATCAATCTCTAGGAGGGGATCAAATAGCAGTTTTCTATTCTTTCACTAGGCAAATGCCACTGAAATTGCTATTAATACTTATTACTGATTTCTCCTTTGATTTGACCTTTGAAACATTGTGTTTTAACATACCATAAAAAGTTTTATCTCTATTTCTTTGTAATAGTTGACTATTGTATAAAATATAGTAATAAAATACTTAAAGAGTCCTGTACTTAGTTTCTTAACATCAAATAAGTCATTCTTTGCGATTGTGAGAATAGTATTGCCAACACCAATTAAATAAATTCGAGAACTTTTATCAAGTACTTTTAAAAAAGAATCTATAATGTTATTCCCTCAGATGGCTTGCTTTTTGATAGTGTTTTCTTACATCTGCGAGTATTTTATATTGAAAATGCATGAAACATAGTTAAACCATTAAAGGTCATTTTCACATAAAAAAAGAAACTGTTTAAAAATGGGCTCTATAGGAAAATGGGTTTTAAATGAAATAGCATGGTAAATCTTTCAGCCAATAAGGTCAATTCTCACTTTGCTAGTAAGAAAAGAGAACTAAAGAATAACAAGGAGTGAGTAAAGTTACTCGAGTGATTCTGGAAGAATCGAGTGCAACCAATTATACAGCACAATTGAGTCACTTAATTATTGTTACTCGATTGTGCCCATCACTACCTCCATTGGTCAGTCAACAATTAGCTGTTGTGACGGATGGTTTGATCTAGGATATTATGTTATTTGGATGTTGAAGTTAGATTGACACCAATAGATTTGCGGGAAAAACTGTGCCCAGGCTTTTGAAAAATTGATTGAATACAAATATTTTCATTTCTTTTTTAACTAATAACTAGATAGTGCCATCCATTACAACATTTAAATATACTGTTTAGTTGTATTCACACAGGATTTTTTAAGACCTTGATTATTCTAGTTTTGTAATTTGAGGTATTTAATTAAGTGCTTGATAATTTTGATGTAATTAAAAATACAAAAAGATAAAACCAATCAAATCTAAAAAAAATTAAACTCGGATCATGTAAGAAGTTTAGGAAAGGTTTTATCTGTTATTACATCAAATTTGTGTATTGATAGCAATACAACACCATACAATGACAATATATTCTAGGGTTCACACGGTGCACTCAATGTATAAATATTGTTTCCTTTAGTTTTTGTATTTTGTAGAATAGTTTGTTTAAATCTCAATGGCTCAATTCTTGGGAAAGTCATCAGTTTTCCAGTATTGTTGGTTTGAAAACTCTGCCTTTTGCGAGTATTCAGCATTCCGTAACACACCAACTCACAGTGTGACATAAATATTTCAAAATTAGTAACTCCCGTTATGCACACTTAAAAATAAGGTGTTATGCTATTTAGTGCTAAAACATAAATATAAATTTCATTTTATTCACCTGAGTGCCATGGCCTTTCCTAGCCCTGCATTGGTGGTGGCATGTTCACACGCATCAATCTCTTGTTAGATTTGATTGTCAGTGATGAGGAAGATCAGGTTTTGAATCCCAGTTGGGTGTACTGTTCGAAGCTAACATTTACTAAGTGGTTTCCCCCTCCAGGCAAATGCAGCTACATTTGCTCTAAAATTCTACCTCCCTCATCTTTTTTAAGGTATTAATATAACTCGAAAAAGTAGTTAGGCCCAGGGGAAAATAATCGGCTTGGAGACCGTTAACAAACTTGGGACGAATTTATTTGTGGGGTGGGGGTTGAAAATGAACTATTATTTTTAACTCCTGTTTTTTAGCTAAACCATATTAAAGATATATATATATATGTCTTTGCTAACAAACTACTCTTAAGTCTTCATATTTAGATAAAATATCCAAAACGTCACCTTGCAGGATTCAAACACCAAGTCTCAGTTCTAGTAAACTAGCTCTTTAAGATGTATACCCTAGTGCCTTAAATTTTTAATTTGATCTATAACAATAGTTTTACTGATTATATTTAGCACAATGTGTATAACATTCATCCATCTCCAAGTGTTCTGAGAATATTACATTAAAATTTAGATGCTTTTACAATATCATGAGCCAAGAATTATTGTAGTTGGTATGTATGTTATTAAAAAGGTCCATTAGTAGTAAACAATCAATTATTTTCTTTGTTTACCTAATTTAGTGGGAGGGACTCCCAATTTCAATCACTAGATACCTGAAACCAGATACTGAAACCTCACTGTTTCAAACTTCTTTACAATATTTTAGTTGAGCATATTGTGACGATCCTAGCATTTTATTGCTTTGTTGTATGATCACTAGAACTAAAGAACTTGCCTTGAACCTTGGTCATGATTAGCTTTAAAGAAGACTACAGAAACTATAGTAAATATGATTTTATCAAATACAACACACCTCACCACCTAGTAACATCACAACAAATTGTACCAAAGTAATGAATGTATCCAAAGATAACACAAACATACCTTAAATAAATGGTCTAGAAATGAATTTCATGAAAAGTCATTTGGCCTAAAAATTAATTTCACAGAAATACACTTGGATCAAAATAAATTTAGAATAAAAAATAATTTTTAAGTGAGTCTTACTACCTGTTTAGGTTAAATGCATATTTGATATCTCTAATGAAGTAGGGACATGAAGAAGGAAAATTTTTAAAGGTACTTTACTCATATTTGTGTAGGAAAGTGGGAAACCATTTAGATAAAAAACCTGATCTTGTCATCAGAAGAACAGTCTTAACATGAGAGTGAAGCCTCAGAACATTTGGCCACTGAAGTGGATAAAGTAGTTAACCCAAAGTCATTTATGGATTAAATAGCAAAGCTATAGTTTTTATTAGTCACGGTTATACCCGCATCATATTCTTTTAATTGAAAAATGACACCTGGACATGGGAACTGAACCCGAGACCTTTGGATTAGTACGCCAATGCTCTAACCACTCGGATTTCCAGGAATCGTCCCCTGCCTAGGTCATATTTTAAGGCAAAGTCTTTGGTGGACGTGCAGAAATCATCTGCTAAATTTAGCCTAAAAATCAACTTTGGACAAAGTCATTTGGCCTTAAGTTTAGGCCAACAAACGTGTACCCAGAGCAGCTTCTCATTCATCCTCAGGTGGTCTTCTAGACTTGCGTAGACCTTCCGAATCATTCGACTCTGCGGCCGGGGAGCCAATTGGCCTCAACCATGTAGAGGAATGATTAAAAAGTAGTGTGTGTTGACGTATTACTTGGACTGAGTCAGTTCTGTCGCTAACTAGCGTAGAGTAGCCGTCATCTCAGCCAAAATGCAGTGATATTGAGGTAGAGAGGGGTAAGGCGGGGGCTGTTAGCTTGCAGCCAAACAGGTCAGGACCGCTAAACACCTCCAACTTTGATGAGCGACCTGAATCAACTGTTGTTTAACTGGACATAGAGTGGAACAAGCGATTCTCAACTTGCCTGCACAAAAAACTCGACTTTTTCTTCAAATAATGGAAGTAGATGTGTATCCATGGACCGTAACTTAATTCATTTGAGCCCGTCACATCTCAAGTATAACAATTAGCTTTGGAAGGTAATACAGCAAGAACCAGGTGTCTTAAGAGCTAGTTTCACACCACGGATAACACCTTAAAAAGGTTATATGGTTTTAACCAGACGTCTTAAAAGCCAGTCTAACACCACGGATAATATCAAGCTTATGTAGATAATACAGCTCGAACCAAACGTCTTAAGAGCTAGTGTCAAATCAACCTCATGTTTAACACCTAGCTCAGGTAGGTAATACAGCTCGAACCAGACGTCTTAAGAGCTCGTTTCACCTCCATGATTAACACCTAACTTAGATAGGTAATACAGCTCGAACCAGACGTCTTAAGAGCTCGTTTCACCCCCGTGATTAACACCTAACTTAGATAGGTAATACAGCTCGAACCAGACGTCTTAAGAGCTCGTTTCACCTCCATGATTAACACCTAACTTAGAGAGGTAATACAGCTCGAACCAGACGTCTTAAAAGCTCGTTTCACCCCCATGATTAACACCTAACTTAGATAGGTAATACAGCTCGAACCAGACGTCTTAAGAGCTCGTTTCACCCCCATGATTAACACCTAACTTAGATAGGTAATGCAGCTCGAACCAGGCGTCTTAAGAGCTCGTTTCCTCCAACTGATAGTTCCTAGCTAAGCAAGTATTTCAGGTCAAACTGGTTTTGGTGTCCTCATGGTCCAAGGCGTCACTCTCACAACAGACTAGAATTCCGATTACAGATCAGGGTTCTAGTCCTGGTCAGCTGTACTGATGGTGGTTTTCCACTCTCGCCGCATAAATACTGGTACACCTCTAAATTAAACCTGTCTCATCCCTAACTCATTAGCGTAATCAGTACTTAAGCGTTCAACCAAAACGGGCAGTAAGACGCAGGCGATAAAAAAAAAAAAGAAGCAAGACGCGATGTTTAAAAACAAAGGTTGAAAGCAACGCTATACAATTAACCTTTATTTAATGAAGTTAAAATTACTAGCTTATTTAGTTTTTGTTTTCAATTAGTAAAAATATTGAAAATCATGATTTAAAACAATGCTATAATTATGGTTGGAAATGTATTCTTCACGTAGAAAAAAAATCGTCTTGTGTTTTCGATGGTGGCTTTTATTCAGGTAACAAATATAAAATAGTTCAGTTCTCAAAGCCGCCGCTCGACTATGCGGGACCAATATCGTCCGTCACTCTGCCATAGGAAACGTATGGTTTCTTGAACCTAATCGGCTGTTTAGAATGATATCCTCATTTCTAAGAAACTGCTAAGCTACTATGGACAATCTTACACTTTATCATATCAATGCTTTCACTTCGAAAAGGTTTCGTTCCCCATCCGTACTCCAAGAAAAGGGATCTCTTGTTAACTATTCTGGCTCGTTAGTAATTAGGTGTATCTACATATATCAATTCCTAAAGTTTGTGTGTGTGTATTTTTTTTTTTAGTCTGTTTCTCAGTCTAGGGGTGAAACCATTAGAAACGTACGCCTTTTGCTCAACTCTGTACATCTTTTTAATTTAAACCGCAACTTGTTTTGCTCAATTATGTTCCCCTTTTGGTCGATACATACTCCTGCTTAACTTTGTAACCCCTTTTTAAATGAACACACCTTGTTTTGAAATAATAATTTAAAAAAATGATTAAATGAAAAGAGTTTTAGTAAAGTAAATTAATAAAAATATAATTATTTTTTATTGCATAAAAACTTTGAAAATACACGTGGTGCTGTGTATGTTTTGAGTTGTATTCAATTTTTATATCCCGCCCATAAGTAGAATGGTAGATTGGTACCATGATAAAGTAAAATGTTGAAGTTATCATTATGTAATGTTTAGTTGCTGGGCTATAGAATCGAAACGCATGGCCGTTTATCTGGAATTTAAGAGAATGCGAAGCTTCAAAATGTCGAATTTGAAGTCAAAGGTCAAATCTACGTAGCTTCGATTTCGAAATCCACAAGAGCCTACACAGCTTCAAAACCTTTAGAAGTAAAAGATAAATTTGAAATATTAAGAACTAATTTTAAATATCTCACTGAATATGACATATTTCAACATAGAGTTAATTTTTAGAACAGCTACTAAACAGTATTTTAACACGGACTAATAATTAATTAACATCCCTAACGTTGGCAGGAATAAATTCAGATATATCAACCTAAAAAAATATAGTGGTCCTTGTTTTTTTAATTAACTTTATATTTACCTAGTTGCACTGATTTAAATTGGATATAATCCTTGGATATCCTATAATTAAATCAGTAAAAATTCAAAACCATCCCTACTTTGTATACACAATGTGTTATAGTTAATCATTCAATTCCATTAGTTTTTACTATTTTTAAAATTAAACTATTATTAGAAGTTCAATTTGCTCTTTTTGTTTGTTTAAAAATTAGTCTTAGGGACAAAATAATCATTAATAAATTATTCACCAAAGGAATATTTTGTTTAAAAATAATTTCACTATATACAAAAAGTTTGCCAATTTTATACACACTAGGTATGATTAAAATCGGCATCAGGTTTAAATCCAAATAATATTGCATTTATAATATATATATATTTATAATATAATATATATTATATATTTATAATATAATTATATATATATACAATTACTGTGCTAAGTGAGTAATATATGTATACCAATTTTGGTCGAAATGGTATAACAAAACAATTGTTAATTTTCACCACCATTATTTTATTATCTTACAAAATATTTTAGAACATCTTCTTTCTACATATATGTATATATGGGAGAGTCGAACCCTGACCTCTTTAAAGCCTGAACGTTCACGCTCTCACTTGAGCCAATGTAAGCTAGCTAGTTTTTTTTTTC
>CABFVX010006283.1:0-41629 GCA_902151425.1 Timema shepardi
AGAAGAACACACATAAAATGCTTCACCAATAAAAGGGTGCGGCTGAAACTTCGCGACCTAGGTCTAGAAGACGCCCATCCCAGCTCCCCGAAGCCAAAAAAGACAGCAGAGGAAGAACATGTTTAGTTGACCTTATATTTGATTTTTTTTTTAATAGAGGGGTGTTTTGATCTGAATTAGGTTGTTTCCATCGTTCCCACGCAGACTGACATTCTTCACTATACAAGCGTCACACATACCTTGTATATTTGGTTTGTCTAGCTTAAATTTGTTAAGGAAAGAAAGACAGTTCACTTTAATTATAGTGTCGTCCCCTACCAATCCATCAGGACTGGCTCCCAGTTAAGAAAAACTAGTATCTGCCAACATACCACATGGACTAATATTTTGTTTTAATTTGTCCTCATACTTTTTTATAGCAGTGGATACCCTTATTATTCCATATTATAATATCTGTGCTAACCTCTTTTGGGTTTACGATTCCAACCACAATGCTGTGATAGGCTGTCTCTCTTCTTTTTTTTAATTTTGCAAATTTTTGCAAACATTGATGCCGTTAGTCTATTAAGCCTTGCTTCCCTTCATACAATATTACAACTATGTCCTTATGGCCTGCGTTCAAGTTCATTACGAATATTCTCTTTTGCAACTTCCTTTCCTAGTCTGGACAGAATCTCTTCTTTCTTTTTCTGACATTTGTTCTTCGCTTATGTCTGGTTGTTCATCTTCTGGATCATAGTCCGTATTCATCCCAGTTCGTTGTTTTTTGTTTGTTTTAGGTTTTTCAAATGGTAGGTGTCTTGATGCTTTTTTTCGGTGTTTTTGTATAACTCTTGATCTTGTTGTTGCAAATATATGTTTGGTTATATTACCTGGGCTATGCCCAATCAATCTTTTTAGTGGTGAAGCCTGCCACTTTGGACCTCCAGTATGTGAGAGCTCAGCAGTTAAGCAACATCTCTTGTATCGTCCACTTTGCTGACAACCGTACGTTTACCACCTGAAAACTTTGAAACGAGACTCATATAGAGTTCGGCCTGGTTAGTGGTGTGAATTCCCACAAGCTTACCTGCTTTGATGATTAAGGGGTCGAGTGTCTTCATTATGGCAGACCACACAGACGTTGGAGACATCATTGGTACCTTGTGACTCAGTTATTGTATACCATAAAAAAATTGATCATATTCTATTAGAGTAGTTGATGTTAGAGTAAGTTAATGTTTATGGTATATTTGATCTTTTCTGGAAGCTAAACATTTTTATACGACGTCCCTTAATCATTCTTCTGGCAAATTTGTGTTATTATTTTAACATTTAATATGTATTTGCATCACCTATCCAAATGACAACACTTATTTGAAGTAACATAATCATTGAGCAGTTTTAAGTAACTTTTCAATTGCCATAGAAGAAAAAATTTATGTGAACAGACTATGCTGAAATTGGTTGGAACTGGACAAGATAGTTATTTATAAACGTTAGAATTTTTCACATCCCTAGTTCAGCAAATTAATAAAAAAAATAGTAGTTTTCAAGAAAGCTACCAGCAAACACACATGTGCCGAGCTGGCAGCAGCCCAGTCCTAGTGATACAATTTTGTTAGGTACTATTTAGTGTTAGTTTTTTAACATAAAACCAAACCCCACGTGAGAAGACCTGTTTATTAAGGTGCGTATTGTAATTATTACTATACAGATAACAAAGGGACATGAAATGTTAATTTTTATAAAAATCTCAAAATAATTATTTTAACATCATGATCATTTTTCTACACCCGTAGTTGTGAGAAATTAAGAAAGTATAAGAGAAAAATATTTAGGTGTTAGTGGAAGGATGTTCAAAGCCCCAATTATAATTTTAAATAACACCTCCAAATATTTTTAGGGGCATATATTCTTCAAACAAGTCCTGGTGGAGTCCCCCTCCAACCCCATTACCCTCTCATCCCTAGACGACACCTTAGCTCAGTCGGTAACGTGTTTGTCTACTGAACCAAAGGTTCCAGGTTCGTTTCCCGGCATGGCTGAAAAACTTATAATTGATAAAATGTGGATTTACTCATTCACAGTGATTAATTAACGGTCGTAGACTGGATGCTGTGCCTATCCTAACCTCAAGTTAGATTATAAGGCATATGAAGCTACGACAGGCCTAGCCAGCTGGTAGGGAAAATTGTATTAGGCCTACGTCTTGAATAATGAAGTAACCCAAGCCACAGGCTGAAAATGATAATGGATGGGGGGAAAAGTTAATTGAGGTTGCCAGTAGCTCCCTCATAAACCAGCACACCCCCTTCAAAAATAACAGCATGTTTGCACAGACAGTAGAGATAACACACAGGAGCAGAAGCGGGAATTATGTAGATAAGTTTATTAGTCCAAAGATCATTTGGATCAGTGACTGCTCGTGTATAGGCTCCACTTGCTATTATCGATAACATTTAATAAAATGAGTGCTTTTTTCTTTAATTCTATATTTATTTTTCGTGTATAGTATATATTCCTTAAGATTGGTGTCAGTACTTCAGTAGACATTCCCCAGTTTATGAAAAAGATACCAAAATATTTGTATGGAACTGTGCACTTCACAGTGTCAGCGACGTGGTGTTTGACTGTTGTGCGCATGCGAACATAAAAGGGCGTGGGGAGGAAGGCGGGACTGCCATATAGAGTGCCAGCTCTGGCGTGATGGTGGAAGGAAGCTTTTTTTTTACTCTACGTGTGTTGTGCTTAAAAACCGTGTACTAAATTCTTGAATGTGATAAAGTGTAGAAGAGAATAGAATTAGAATATTATTCTGCTTCCAGCTATTCTATATGATTCTTTTTTTTCGGTTCTTTTATTTAACAGAAAGACTAAATGTGCATGCAGTACTTTCAATGGAGAAAAATTTCCTCAATTGTCATCCGGAGATCAAGGAGAAAATTATTGAAATTTTGCGAAAATTAAAACAAGAAGAATGGATTTAATTTTTAAATGAACACTATGACGTTATTTGCTACCCTACCATGTTTTCTCTATATTTTTATAAATTTTGTGAATAGTTTCCTATTTATTTTCATTTGAAATTAAGTACTTCAAAGTTAGGCCACCGTATTACACGCTGGTTGCCGGCCTGACTAATAACACTATTTGCATCCATTCAATAAATTAAAAAGATAGAAGAAACAACGTATTACATTGTTTTAAATAATTTTAATAAGGAATTTTGACTTAAGAAGAACACTTACCTTTTATTAAACATATTAATTATCCTCCTAAGAAGTTTGTTGACTCTTCATTTATTTGTCGACCATGATTGTTTTAACGCATGCGCAGATCTATCTAACAAGTGAGTGGCGGATCTCATGATTGTAAAAGAAGAAAAAAAGAAGAAACAAGGCAAGATGTATTTAACTACAAAATAGCCCCCTTTTCAATTTTGACAGATTAAAATAAACATTTAATCCTTTAAGGAAACATTGTTCTTACTCATTGGCATACAGTTCAATATCTATATTAAACCTGCATTGTATTTGATTTTTATCCCTAGTCCATAGCCAACATTTTATATTTTGTTTAAATATATTAGTTTTCTCTTTGGATATGGAAGTAAGAATAGAACATTTTTAAATTTGATTTTGGAAAACTTTTGGTAGGAGACTGGGTCTTCTTCCTCGCTGTTGGTCTAACATGGAGCCAAATCTTTGGAGCAATTAGTTTAAATTACTTTTTAAAGGGAAATAATGGTTGGAAATTAAAGTACAAATAGCAAAATGGAAAGCTAAGTAAGTGTATGTGCAATAACTATACTGTTTATTTTTGTTTAGATTGTGGAAGAATTAGCGTTACTAAAGTGAAACAAATTTCTGAAGTTGATGTTGTTTCAATATGGACTAATTCATTGGTGAGGTCAAGCCAACTCTTCAACTTTAAATTCACATTTTTTTTCTATCAAATCAGAATTAATGTACGAACTTTCAGAAAGACTATCCAATTCAGATAATTAATTAACATGTTATTTTATGTCTAAATATTAATTATTTTTTGTATTCAACAATACTATTTAATTTTGCCAAATTAGAATTATAACTATCCGGAATTCCATAGGTAAGATTGGGATGTGGTAAATAAGGAAACAATAATAAACCCACTAAAAGTTCCAATAATTGTTATTTTTATACATTTATTTTTATTGTAATCTAAATTACTACATTTTATTGCAACAATTCATTTTTTATTTTAAATCGTTCATGTTTTATTTTAAGTGTTCCCCAGTGGTCTCGAGTATTGAGAGTCGTCGTTCCACTGTCTGAATTATCTGAGGTAAATGGTTTTTTTTTATTATTATTATTTTTCTCCTAGATCCTAGGAGTGATGCCCAACAAAAATAGCACAATTTTTATACATCTCGATGTTAACTGTGGCTATGTAAACAATATTTGGAAGACACTGATGCTAGACACAGAAAATTATAATTTATATAATACACATTTTTCTGTTTTTTTATATAATCTAAAACTGTAACAATTAAAGTTAATTTAAATTTAAAAAAAATTGTGTCAAGATTTTATCAAGTTCCTGAATACATTTTCTTTTTATACATTTTTTTTCCTTTTACACAATTTTAAAACAAAGGTTAAAAAATTTCTGGAACAGCATCCACACTAATTTTAGGTATGAGCCACCATTGATTTGGATCATCCCGCAATTCACTAATAAAGTTAGTATGTGAAAATATTGTTCATTCTAGCAGCCAATATTTGAACCACTTTTACTTTTTTTTAGCTTGCATGTCTTAGCTTATTCTCTATAAAACACAAAGTGATAACTGAAAAAGTAACTCTTTTTCATCTATTGGCCTTGGGCGAAACTGTAATCCAGTAAAAACTCGCCACTCCTGAGTAGCAACCTTCTACGAGAAGAAACTGGAAAATACTAAAGCTAGTGAAAGTTTGCGCAAATCTAACTGAACTTATATATGGATAGGCTTTTGTAAATCAATTTGCACAAACTCGTTTGAGCAAAATGTTTGATCGTCTAAACCTAAATTAAACGGAGTTTTAGTAATATTTAACAGAGAAGACGAAGATAAATCTCTTCTCCATAAGTGGGTGTTCAAGTATTACGTAAGCACATTTTTTTGCCATTTTTAATCTCCCCCCCCCCTCCCCCGTAAGCAAACAAAAATAGGCAACAAATGCCTGACCCCCTTCTCCTCTCCCCCATCTTGCTTACGTAAGATTTGTCAAATTTGTGTCATTAGTTCACAGTAATAACTATTCTTTTTTTCATGCAATTTTTGCCCATAGTCTGAATTGGTAAAAAAAACATGCAGTTTATAAATTTATAGTAATTATTAACATTAATATGTAAATTATAATTGAGAAATAAATCAAAATTAACACTGCCATACGATGAATTTAAATTAATTGATTAGATGAAATTTAAAAACTTTATAAGATTTTAAAAGCTTAGAATTTTAATTTACTCTTAATTGAAATATAAAAAAGTATTAGTGAATACATGAATATTATATTTATAAAAAATACACCTTGAGGACTAAACTCCATTTAATCCGCTGACCAAGGTCCTTGAATCCTCGTATAAACACTTTCAATTATTATATCTCTATTTGGGGGACCAGGTCACTCGATCTTTGGCTTACTTATATAGGCTTCTCCACTTCTTCCTCGTTTAGCCACTCAGCATCTTCATTGCTGCCTGGAGTCCAAGCGGCTTGCAATGCGCCCTCCCTCAATTATGCCCGTCTTTCTCCTTCTTACGTAGGCATTGTTTTGACTTTCCCCCCCCCCCTGTCAGCAAAAATAAGCAAAGCTTGAACCCCCTCTACCCCAAGGTGCTTACGTAATACTTGAAAGCCCTCTAAGAACTGCAATTTCCTCAGAGGTGATATTGGGTGTAGCTAAGACTTAACTGCCATGTAATATTATATTTATTTTTTTATGTCAAAACATACAGCATTATTTCTTGGTTGTCTGACTTTAGTTATATTTCCTGATCTGAGGCGGGGGTGCAAGAATGAACTACTGATAGTTTCGGAACGTTTGAAGGAAATAAAAGAGAACGCACATCATTTATTCCCCAGTACATCAAACAAATGCACACTTTCAGATGAGGCGGGATGGAAATAAATAGGAAATTTAAAAAGAAAGATAAAAATGCTGTAAAGAAAGCGATGTTAAGGAATTGGATAGTTTCTTGTGAAAGGCAAGAAAAAATAGATGGTAGGGGAGAAAGAGGGTAGGCCCCGCTTGGAGTTTAGTTCCAGCGTAATTCGAAATAAATCCTCGTTCACAGTTCGCTCAATGTAATCTAACCGTTACAGCAGAGGGAAATACTGGGGAGGGGGGCCTATTCTTGTGTGAGAGCTGGCTATGACGTCTAGTGGGGCCATTCACCAGACGAACCCGGAGATCTTTCATTGCCACAGATTCAACTTGAAAAAGATAATCTTGCTATTTACTTTTATTGTTCAGAAACTTGGAAGGCGACAAAATCCATCTTATTTGTTTCTTTTGGGCGACCTAATGTGTGAATTTTAAGCGCGATGGATTATTTCAGAGAAAGACTTTGGGGCCAGGAAGACCATAAAATCATCATTTATTAATCAACTCATATTAAGGTACAGAATATTCCGAGAATCGTGTGTTATTGCCTAGCTTCCAAGACGAAGGTTTACTTGTAGATCTATGGGGCCCTGGTTTGATCCCAAGGGATATTTAGTTGGCTGAAGTTTTGTGTCACCTTCGTACTAAGATATTTATATTCTTGACACATGCTGATTGCGCGGATTATTTGATATGCTGACAATGCTGTCATAGGTTAATTTTTTTTTAAATAGTTAAACATTTGACCTCTTATTACCAAATGTGTACATCTATTACTCTAGTCATTAAACGTGATAGAGGATTAACCTAGATTTCAAGGCCTCACAGTGATTCCTTATCATTTATCTCCATTTTAAACAACGTAAAGATCAAATTCGTTTGCAGGTGGGATTCGACCCAAGGTATCTCTAATAAAACAACCTCATTGTTAGCCTATACAAAACGAACAAGAAAATAAATAGATGTGTACATACAATAGAGTGGGTTTAATCACTTTTACCTTTAAGAAACTAAAGCGAGGAGTATAGATGAAGCAAGAAAAGATCAGAATTTTTCCAGTTTTTATAGCAAAATAGTTTTTGGGGTCAAATTATATCAAACCATTATCCAGTGAAAAGCTAAAGCTTTATTTTCTTCACATTGTTATAGCAACAATTTTTGAATATCCACACTGAGCATAGAGCAAAAAGGGGAATCACTTTTTAAAATGAATAAAAATAGCTGTCATTAAATTCCAATACAGATATTCAACAAGTGTTAAGGTAACCATGAGAAGAAAATTAAACTCTCATGTTTCTAATAAAGTAGTATTTAATTTATTTTTACTAAAAATATTGTTATGTTAGAAAACCTTAAAACTACTGTCCTCAACTATAAAAGCCATCACTCCCAACTTAACTCCCGTTATCTTCACTCTTACCTTAATTCGCGTTCTCTTCACTCCCACCTTAACTCGTGTTCTCTTCACTCCCACCTTAACTCGCGTTTTCTTCACCCCCACCTTAACTCGCGTTCTCTTCACTCCCACCTTAACTCGCGTTTTCTTCACTCCCACCTTAACTCGCGTTCTCTTCACTCCCACCTTAACTCCCGTTTTCTTCACTCCCACCTTAACCCCGTTTTCTTCCCTCCCACCTTAACTCGCGTTCTCTTCACTCCCACCTTAACTCACGTTCTCTTCACTCCCACCTTAACTCCCGTTCTCTTCACTCCCACCTTAACTCGCATTCTATTCACTCTCACCTTAACTCCCGTTTTCTTCACTCCCACCTTGACTCCCGTTTTCTTCACTCCCACCTTAACTCGCGTTTTCTTCACTCCCACCTTAACTCACGTTCTCTTCACTCCCACCTTAACTCCCGTTTTCTTCCCTCCCACCTTAACTCGCGTTTTCTTCACTCCCATCTTAACTCCCGTTTTCTTCCCTCCCACCTTAACTCGCGTTCTATTCACTTTCACCTTAACTCCCGTTTTCTTCACTCCCACCTTGACTCCCGTTTTCTTCACTCTCACCTTATCTCCCCCTCTCTTCACTCCCACCTTAACTCGCGTTCTATTCACTCCCACCTTAACTCGCGTTCTATTCACTCTCACCTTGACTCCCGTTTTCTTCACTCCCACCTTAACTCGCGTTTTCTTCACTCCCACCTTAACTCACGTTCTCTTCACTCCCACCTTAACTCCCGTTTTCTTCACTCCCACCTTAACTCGCGTTCTCTTCACTCCCACCTTAACTCCCGTTCTCTTCACTCCCACCTTAACTCCCATTCTATTCACTCTCACCTTAACTCCCGTTTTCTTCACTCCCACCTTAACTCCCGTTTTCTTCACTCCCACCTTAACTCGCGTTCTCTTCACTCTCACCTTAACTCACGCTCTCCTCACTCCCACCTTAACTCGCGTTTTCTGCACTCCCACCTTAACTCGCATTCTCTTCACTCCCACCTTAACCCCCGTTTTCTTCACTCCCACCTTAGCTCCCATTTTCTTCCCTCCCACCTTAACTTGCGTTCTCTTCACTCCCACCTTAACTCACGTTCTCTTCACTCCCACCTTAGCTCCCGTTTTCTTCACTCCCACCTTAACTCGCGTTCTCTTCACTCCCACCTTAACTCGCGTTCTATTCACTCCCACTTTAACTCGCGTTCTATTCACTCTCACCTTAACTCCCGTTTTCTTCACTCTCACCTTATCTCCAGTTTTTTTCACTTCCACCTTAACTCCCGTTCTCTTCACTCCACCTTAACTCGCGTTCTATTCACTCCCACTTTAACTCGCGTTCTATTCACTCTCACCTTAACTCCCGTTTTCTTCACTCTCACCTTATCTCCAGTTTTCTTCACTCCCACCTTAACTCCCGTTTTCTTCACTCCCACCTTAACTCGCGTTCTCTTCACTCCCACCTTAACTCACGTTCTCTTCACTCCCACCTTAACTCCCGTTCTATTCACTCTCACCTTAACTCCCGTTTTCTTCACTCTCACCTTAACTCCCGTTTTCTTCACTCCCACCTTAACTCGCGTTCTCTTCACTCCCACCTTAACTCACGTTCTCTTCACTCCCGCCTTAACTCCCGTTTTCTTCACTCTCTCCTTAACTCCCGTTTTCTTCACTCCCACCTTAACTCGCGTTCTATTCACTCTCACCTTAACTCCCGTTTTCTTCACTCTCACCTTAACTCACGTTCTCTTCACTCCCACCTTAACTCCCGTTTTCTTCACTCTCACCTTATCTCCCGTTTTCTTCACTCCCACCTTAACTCCCGTTTTCTTCACTCCCACCTATAACTCGCGTTCTCTTCACTCCCACCTTAACTCGCGTTCTCTTCACTACCCACCTAACTCACATTTCCTACACTATCACCTTAAAGTGGAGCTCTAAGTTCACCGAATATCAAGAGAAGAACAGATTCACCTTTGTTGTAGTTACAACAGCACCAGCTGTTAGATTAATAATAGCTTTGTGGGTGCAGCGAGAGTATTTGTCTCTAGTAGTCTATATCCTAGCGACCACCCGTGCCCTGATGTCAGACATATATAGAGATTGATCATAGGACATAAAAGGTGATATGGTAGAACTGAAGGATGGATACTGAAAACCGCCTCCTTTGGAAATCTGAATGCATAGGACGCAATTCACTAAATAAATCCGATTCGTGCGATACAGACCAGTGGGCGCTTACCTTTACTAGCCATACGGGCTATCTACATATTTACACTACTGAGGTGGGGAGGAATTAGGTAGACATTTGATTAATGTACCAGCATTTTCGTGAATGGGGAGTGGGAAAACATTGAGAGAGAGAAAAGTCAGGACATTAAAACAGGGATTAAACCCCAACCTATGTTTAATTCTTAATACAAAAGTTTTTAGAAAATCCGTTAACTTCTTTAGTCACTAACCAGTGATCACGTGGACAAGGGCATCACGCTCTTGACGGTACGCTTAGGTCAAGGTTCGGATCCTGGCGCGGTATATTGAGGGAGGTTTTCCTTAAATAATTTCCCAATCCTCATCCACAAGAACCGTTGATACATTTATTCTAAATAATTCTAACTTCTTCTTTCTTACTGGATGAGTGTAAATATGCGGATTGGCAGAACGGGTAGTGAGACGTTGAGATTTAAAACCAAAAAATAAACTTGTCCCATTTTGGATAGAATATAATTCTAAGATAACCCACGTTGTTGGACTTTAATAAGAATTCTCAATGTGAGATTTTTAGATATAATTACTAACATTTTTATCCAATTAAATATAATTTTTTAAGGGTTAAAATTAATTTAAAACAGATTATTTTTATTTTTTTTAAAAAAGGTAATAAAATTACAAGAAATTTCCTTAAACATACTACAATCTGTTATATAAATTAATTTTAAACTAAATCATAAAGTAAAGCTTTAACTTTAACGTTTCGTAAAAACATGAGCCTAGAGCAGTGGAGCAGGAGCGTTTTTATTTGGGGGGTAAAAATACCAGTATGATTTTCTAGGGGATAACACATTTGAGATTTAAAAAAACACCTGTCCCTCACAATACGCGAGAGGTTGATTCTGATAAATAATTGTATAGCACGAAAACACGTAAAGGGAATAATTGATTTTAAGATAGGTGATATAGGGAAAAAGTAATTAAAAACCTAAGAACTTGTAAACGAATTCAATTTTGATTGATTTATCTAACTAGTACAATACTATAGGTAGCATACACCTTTTGTCAATCTTCAATCCCCTGAAATTGGTAAAATAAAGTGCAATTTTTAATTAATTTATCTAATTAATACAATGCTACAGGTGCACTTACTGTTAATCTTCATTCGCATGATAAATTAACTGGTTCTGGCAAATCTGGATTATCACTCTATTGCTTTCTTGAAGGCCCTTGGACGGTAAACTCTTGTTTTATTGATGGCCCTGGTACGGTAGGCTCTTGATCTCTTGAAGGCCCTGGAATGGTAAGCTCTTGCTCTCTTGATAGCCCTGATACATTAGGCTCTTGATCTATTAATGGTCCTTGGACAGTAGTCTCAGGTTCCCTTGAAGGCCCCTGGACGGTAGGCTCTTGATCTTTTGAAGACCCTTGGATGGTAGGCTCTAGTTCTCTTTATGGCCCTTGGACGGTAGGCTCTTAACCTCTTGAAGGTCCTTGGAGGGTAGGCTCTTGCTCTCTTGAAGGCCCTGGGTCGTTAGACTGATGATTGTCAACTTTTTGATGAAATGATCAAGATTTAGCTGACAGGCAGCATTCTTTCTTTCTCTATAGATTTATTTGTAGCAAGCTAAAAAACTCAAAACCTCTCTGGCAACATTGGTGCTTCTATCCATTTTAGGGTCATTATATGCATTAATTATAGTTTCACTGTTAATGTGCTTTTAAAAAATCAGCCAATTGTTTTGTTGAAAGTTATTTGATAGGCTCAACAACATAAAGCATCCCTTATGCCGTTCTCCATTTCTAGATGATCTTCATTGGTGAGTTATGTTGAGTGGGATTGAAGCAATTCATCTACATTTGCCTGGTCTACGTCCTCAAATACAACATATTGCTATATCAACAATGTAATTTCTTGAATTGGAAAGCTTTCCAAACTCCCTTCATACAGGACTGTTTAACTTCTGCTCCTGCATTTCCAATGTTTTCAATACCACCCCCTAACACAAAACTGTACAGTAACACACTGTCCTCACTAGAATGAGCGCGCACAAGGTCACGCCACCACTGCACAGGGTGACTGCGAAATTACAGCCAACCAAGCTTTTTTTTTAATCGCGTTATAGAAAAGACGCGTAAAGGGAGATCTCGTATAACATGGGATACCTGTATTTAACGGTCCCATTGAGCAATGTTCTGATTTATTTTAGTCATTCCAAACATTAGAATGAATACGCACAAAACAAATTAAGAAAAATTATTACTAAGTGGCTCAACTAAAAATTATGAAACATGGAAAACTAAAGTAGGTTTCCATACACCTTTGCCCTATATTCGCTACTAGCTATAAAACCACTAACTATTTTTGCAATTTTCAATTTTGTTGAATCTCTCAGGGTGTGCATTAAACAGACACAGGTGATTTATTCTACGTTGCCTCGTCGTGGAGCAAAGTTAGATTTTTATTCGTACAATCATTGAAAAACTTATTTCTGCAGTAGCTGAAATAGCTGGTATCACTCTCGGAGTTTTCAAAATCTTTTCAGAGTGTGCTTCAAGCACATTTTATTCTTATTATATTAACTTGGTGTGAACTTTGTATCTTGCTTCAACAAGATATTTACATCGTCTAAAAATGTTACTATATTATTTTTGGGAAGGTATAGGGGATAAAAATGATACTTTTTACCCCCTTTCTATCCTTTGGTGGAGTAAAAGTTACCCCCATACTCCCAACCCCCGCGTTCCTACGCCACTGGCCTAGAGCTTTATAATACTTTGCATGAATAGAGATTCAATTCATGGGATTGAAACTCATGTAAATAATCACTATAATTTTGTTTTAATTGGAAATCATTTTTAATTATCCATGTTAATGGTTCTCTTACATTAGAATTTGATATTGGTTTTGTCGTTTTAATCCCCGGGTAGATTAATTTTGATGAAGTTTGATAGGTTGGTTAATTATACCGATGCAATATTTACCAAAGCTATAGTTAACTTTTACGTGTATTAATAACTCTCACCGTGTCTAGAACAAAAACTGTGGAGGGGCTTTCAATAAATCAGATTACTGTAAATTATGTTATTTTTTGTACTTAAAATATAATTATTGTAACAAAAACCAATTATTTTACCCGCATATGGAATTCTATAAAACTGTTTGTCTTTTATTAGTTAATATATGATAGATTGCTATGCCCCTGTTCTTCAGTATTGGCCACGTACAGCCGTAAAGCAGGCAAACTTTATTGTTCAAAGTCATCTGATCTCTGAGAGAGATTTATGAATATAAATATAAATTTTTGTTGAACAAAACACACGTGTTTCTACAAAGCCAAAATTAAAGATTTTACTGATGTTTAAAACTAAATGTTTTGAAATTTGAGAAAATACGAAGCACCATACAAACTTTTATTCTCGTTTATATTTAAATATAAACACTAACTAAAACTTATAAGATTTGTGAAATGAAATAGGATAAACTGTGACGTAAACACTCCACCATAGAGCATAATTTTAATAATAAACACGGTTACATAAACATTGAGGAAAGAGGAATATCTCTGTCTAGCAAAGGGCAAAACAATCAATTTTACAAATTCAAAGACCTCCACAAAAAAATATATATATATATATATAATAGGTTGTTCGGAGATTCATAGTCCAAACTGCACACATAGTGTGTTTGAACCAAAAGTAAAACAAAATCCCTGTACACCTACATCTGGAAACCTATGCTAATACCATTAAATTGTGATCAATGTTTCGGCGTACAACGCCGGGATAGCAAAACTGTTCAGGCATGCGTGTACAGTAGTTTGCATATGAGCTAGGAGCGTGGCAATATACACCTCGACATCTTGGAGCACAGCAGCAGAACATACCACGATTAAAAGTAAACAACACACTAGTCCATCTAGAAATGCGAATATGTTCTGGGGACCATCATTAACGGTCCTACACCACAGCAAGTGCTTGCCAGTATTACGATTACAATTAGAGGCGCACGTGCCTAACTCCTATGCAACTTGTTGAACACGCATGCTTGACAGCTTTGCTCTTCCGGCGCTATACAACAAATCTTTGAAAACAATTCAAAGGTATCAGAATAGGATTCCGGATGTAAGTGTACTGGTATTTTGTTTTACTTTTGGTTCAAACAAGCTATATGTGCAGTTTGGGCTATAAGTTTCCGAAAACAACCTGTGTATACACACATCACACACATGCAATATATATATATTGCATGTATATATTGCATATATATATATATATATATATATATATATATATATAGAGAGAGAGAGAGAGAGAGAGAGAGAAAGATAAGAAGCTACATAAAATCATGCAGATTTTCAAAGATTCAGACGTACACGTGGATGTGATAAACACTGTAGGACAACAATTTATTGTGGTTCTTTATGTTGTAACGTTATTTGCCACCCTATCATGTATTTCCCTATATTTTCTCTTTTTTTAAATAGTTTCTAATTTCATTTCGTATGAAATTAAGCACTTCATAGTTCGGCCGCTGTATTTCCGGCCTGACTAATAATACTATTTACAGCCATTCAATAAAATAGAAGGATGTAAGGAACAACGAATAACATTCTTTTAATAATTTAAATAAGGAATTTTGACTTAAGGAAGAACACTTACCTTTTATTAAACATATTAATTATCCTTCAAAGAAGTTTGTTGACTCTTCCTTTATTTATGTCGGCTATGATTTATTCTAACGTATGCGCAGATCTATCTAACAAGTGAGTGGCGGATCTCGTGATTGTAAAAGAAAAAAAAAGAAGAAACAAGGCAAGATGTAAATAACTCCAAAATAGCGCACTTTTCAATTTTGACAGATTAAATTAAACATTTAATTCTTTAAGAAAACATTGTTCTTATTCATTGGCATACAGTTCAATATCTATATTAAACCTGCATTGTATTTGATTTTTATCCCTAGTCCATAGCCAACATTTTATATTTGGTTTTAATATATTAGTTTTCTTTTTGGACTTGGAAGTAAGAATAGATCATTTTTAAATTTGATTTTGGAAGACTTTCGGTAGGAGACTAATATGTGGAGCTATTAATTTAATTTATTTTTAAAGTAAATTAATGATTGTAAAGTAAAGTGCGAGTAGCAAATGGGAAGCTAAGTAGATTTTAAAGATATAGAATGTGTTTTTTTAAATGGTGGAAGAATTAGCGTTACTAAAGGGAAACAAATTTCTGAAGTTGGTATTGTTTTAATATGGACTAATTCATTGGTGAGGTCAAGCCAACTCTTCAACCTTAAATTCACTTTTTTTTTTCTTCTATCAAAAATCTGAATTCATGTAAGAACTTTCAGAAATACTATCTAATTCAGAGAATTAATTAACATTTTATTTTATGTCTAAATATTGATTTGTTTGTTTCTCTTCTTTTTTGTTTCAACAATACTATTTTATTTTGTCAAATTAGAATTATAACTATCTGAATTTGCAGAGGTAGTATTGGGATTTGGGATGTGGTAAAAAAAGGAAACAATAATAAACCCATTAAAGTTCCAATAAGTGCTATTTTTATACATTTATTTTTATTGTTGTCTAAATTACTACATTTTATTGCAACAATTCATTTTTTATTTTAAATTGTTCATGTTTTATTTTAAGTGTTCCCCAGTGGTCTCTAGTATTGAGAGTCGTCGTGCCACTGTCTTAATTAGCCGAGGTAAATGTTTTTTTATTATTATTTTTTTCCTAGATCCAACAAAAATATCACAATTTTTATACATCTTAACGTTATGTAAACAAGATTTGGAAGACACTGATGCTAGACCAGAAAAATATAAATTTATAAAATACATTTTTTAATACTATAATATAGCCCTGATCAGTGAAGGCTCGTTTGACCACCTAAAATTCCGATTATTCATGAAATCTCTATCAAAAGTACATTCAATGTTGCATTTTTATCTCATACTCTTGTAGCTGTACGTCAGCATACATTCCGAACATACCATCAAGTACCAAATAGTTAATAATTAATAATATTTAGCACCACGTCTTACTACCCGTGCGGGCTATACGCTTTAAGTTCTAATTACTCTAATGGATTAGGAATTGGGAAGATTGGATTAGAGGAAGTGAACCTGCATTTACGTGGAGGGAGAGTGGAAAACCATTTAGGAAAAACCACCATCAGTTCACTCGACCGAGATTCTAACCTCGATCTCTCCGTCCTCAGCAGTTGAGCTTAACACAAGTGCGTAAGCCAACTACGCCACCGAGGCGGGTACCAAATAGTTGAAATCAAAATAGTTTGGTCATAATAGTTGGTGGGGGGAAAGTGTGGATATAAGACCACCCCCCACCCTGGACTCAAATTGAGAGCAGAGGGGGAGTGATGGGTGATTTAGGCTTCTTTTTGTTTGGTATTTCAAGCCCACCTGTTTTTGAACATAGTGCCCAAACACTAGGCTGGTGACGTACACCTTTTTGCTCAAAGCTCGCAACAGGATTTGTATCTAGTCTAGTTTATATAAATTTCTAAGCTTACACGTTTTATTGTGAGATTGACTAAAGTGGGTCCAGAGAATATTTTCATTGTTTAAATTGATTGTATCGATTTTTGTTGTTTTTTTCAATCCTTTCCTTTGGAACTGTGATGAATGTGAACACCTTTGCCACTGTAATTTAGTTGATCTAAGCCATGTGCTCAACTCATATTAATTAAGTGTAACCAAAGTTCATAAAGTCTACAATAAGTAACTCATCTTATCAGCAAGTCAAGTATATCATTAAAATATAATTTAATTTTTGCTAACTACCGCTATTATATAACACAACTTATTATCAACTATTTATCTATAAGTAGTCTCTTTTATATTTCATTAACACACTTGAGACAACCAACATTGAAAATTATCTTACTCGCCACCTATATTGTCATTGTTCTTTGTATGGCTAATAATCTCCCAAATTAGTCCCATTGTTTGAAACTATTTTGATAATATTAAGGTGTGGATGTAGGGAACACGAATTAGGGCAAGTGTATTGTTGCAACAACAGCACTTAATAACATATGCAGCTGATTCCACCCCTCTACCACATATTAGACATTGGTCTTCATTCTTCAGATATCTGGCTGAGGAAACCTTATCTGGCTACAGGTTTGTTCTCATTTTTAACGCTTCAAGGTAGAGCGAATCCTTTAGCAATGTAGGATAGTATAAACACTTATCACTGATATTGTTATTCTTAAATAAATCGACACATTTTACTTGGCTGTCACAGTCTCTTCAATTTATGCTTTTACGCACCTTCAAATCAAGTTTAATCCTAATTATTGCCCATTATCGAATGGGCCATTCATCTCCCAATTCCGTTGACATTTGAGAGCTCTTCCAATCTTTTCTTATTGGTGATTACTGCTTTCATACCAGTATTAGTGCTCAAGAGCAAGTTATCACGAATACGTAAGGTCCGTAAAGTATTTTCAATCTTTGGGAAGTCCAGCCACCACCCCTTATCCTTATATAAATTAACCAATTCATGGTATATGAATGACAAACAACAACTTTCCACGTATCACACAAGGCCAAGCAAGCCAGAAAGAGAAATGGTTTATTGCTTGATCAATCTTACTGCGTCACAGTTATATCAAATATTGACGAGCGTTATTAGAAATTATATTGTGGAACAGAAGGATTATACCATTCAGTCAGGTACCTATAAATTGTGGGCGTTAGACCAGTAACTACTCCGTGATATGGATGCTGGTGTAAAACTCTCCATCATTGGTAATCCAAGCCCATTAAAAATCCATTCCACCTATTCAGAGGATATTGACTCTATCCATCCCAATATTTTCGGCTCTCTGAAATGTTTTGATAATGTCAAGCTTCCCGGAGAGAAGACGCACATCTTGACCAACACTGTAAACATTCAACATGTTAACCTCATCCATATAGAATGTAGCAACACCTGTGGATCCTATGTCAACGAAGAACTGAGTTATACTCTGCATGAGCTCATCCTTACAGGCCATCCAAACTATAGTGAAAACATCGGACAACATCATTTAACTTCCAGTTATGAAATGGGTAATAGAGATTATATCTGTACGACTAGGAGCAACTTTAGGAACCAAAATATATCACTACGTCTGCATTTAAAACAAGTCAGCGATGGTATTCGTACTCAATAAAACATGGTGACATAATAGCTAATGACACCATTCAGTAACGGGGTAGGCATATATTTCAAAAACAACAACTTCATAACTAATCCTAATCCATCCTGCCTAACTTTATTTACACTTCACTATCCTTCCTAGTATATTCCCTTTACTTCAACAAAACTCATACACCGAATCGTGCATGTTCTTTTATTCTTTAAAATCTTTAAGTTTATGTTTTTACAGATTCGTTCAATATTTAGCCACTTCTTACACGGCCTGCCACTTTATTTTCAACCACACACTCTACCTTCATACTAACGTACTGTACACTCCGTCGAGATTGAAAGGTAGCAACTTCTAATTCACTGATCCCGCGAGGTATGATATTCCTCCACACATAACTGCAGAATAGTTTGCCTAGCTACATCCAACATCTAAATTAGAGAAGGCCTTAAGTCGTTAAATTATTTCTTGAATGTTGGAAAGGAGTGATGGGGGAAGGGGTATGTCTTTTAGCGATGCCCGAATGGTTTGATTTGATAAATTAATTTTACTTTATTGTTCTGATAATGATAAAATCAATAACTAATTCTGAAAATTGAAAAATGACACCTGGACACGGGAATCGAACCCGGGACCTTTGGCTTAGTACGCCAATGCTCTTACCACTGAGCTATCCAGGACTCGTCCCGTGCCCATGGTCATTCTTCACTCATATTTTAAGGCAGAGTCTTTGATGGACGTGCGGAAGTCGTCAGCTTATAAACATGTGATTATATAAGATAGTAGCCATCATCCTGGATAGCTCAGTGGTAAGAGCATTGGCGTACAAATCCGAAGGTCCCGGGTTCGATTCCCGTATCCAGGTGTCATTTTTCAATTATCAGAATATGATATCTAAGTGGTGCTATCCTCACTAAAATGCATAGATGATAGCTTCGGATATCTGATTCATCAATAACTAATATTTACATACTAATTTAATTAATTATCTTTGCTCTCATTAACATACGGACTGGTATTTTTTTAAAGCTATTAAAAGTTTAACCACGTCAAACGTTATTTGGACACTGTTGCCCGCATCGATTGGTTTTACATGGTAACATAAAGCAAGTCTCCACTTTTCCAAAATCTGCATTACTGTTTATAGCCAATTATAAATTTATTAAATGATTAATTATTATATTCCACACATGTAACGTAAATAACATATTAACTCGAAAATATTTTTACTTTATTTGTAAGAAGCTGAGTTTAAAAAAAACCTTCTGTAATTTAAGGGTCCCAATCCTAATTTAAAATATTTTATATTATTTCCGTGTGGACAAAAAATAAATATTGATAAAATCTCATCCATTGGACATATTTTAGTTATAAAAGCGAATTTATTTGTTTCTTCAAAGTTATTATGACTGTGTAACTTTGTGGGAGCATAGTTCAATTCCATACTTTATTCAATGTTACCATAGCGGCTATAATATAACTATGTGTAAAACGCTTTAATAATTAATACTTTGATTAAGTAAAGGTGTTGTTTATTAAGATCTGTGTTGATTATTATCATTTTATAATAAATTTAAAGTATAATGTTAACTGTGATTATTTTTTTCAAAACTATTTTTTACTAAATCAATTCTGGAAATCCAAACAATAAAACTGGCCATGTCGTAGGCAAGTAATAATACAATATCAGAGTGAGGAGGTTTAAATGATAATTGAAAAGCAAGGATAAATATTGTATTGTTTTACGAGCTTAAAACCACTTTACATAATATATCTGCTTTTTTAAGGTTTGGAATATAAATATATTTAGGTAAAAATATATTATAGTTCTGTTCTATATTTAAGAATATCTGTCTATAGCCAAGGATACCTGGAATTTCACTACCTATTGCGGTGCATTTATTTCTATTCATCATGTTGTCTCCTAGGAGAGGATTTCGCATACATACAGTAAGGGTTTGTTTTTCTTTTAAAGATACGGCTGGATTTATTTATCTCCTGAACCATTTAACAAATTACGGTGTGGTTGTTACTTTAGTACTGGATCAATATCCAGGCAGGCTTTAGCATTATTTTTGTATAATCAGGTGTTTCGGTGGGAGTCCCGGTGAAGGGTCAGGCGAATGTTTGTATACATTTATGGAACAACACAAATTAGTGTGGGGTAGTTTATATTATTCGTTAGTGTATTTATCCAGGCGTTTTTTAGTATTGTAATTATAACTGGCTGTATTGGTGTGAGTCCCGTTGAAGTGCCAGCCGGATATTTGTATATATCTTTGGAACCACTTAACCGATTTAAATGTAATTCTTTTTTGTAGAATATTTATTCAAGCAAGTTTTAGCATGATTTAATCCGGTTTTGTGTTGTGAGTTTCGGTGAAGGACCAGCCGGATATTTGTCAACAACTGATTCCGTAGTTAATTCTATTCTATAAGATATCAACCGGGAAAATTGTAGTATGATAGACCTTGGTTTTGGGGTTTGAATCCCTGTTAAAGTTTCGGATGGATGTTGTGTATATTTTATCTAGGATCTTTATAACCCCATAAGCGATTGCAGTGTAATTTTTTGTCAAATAGGTTTACGTAGTTTTTATATCCAGGCAGGTTTTAACATTAGTTTGATCAGGTGTTTTGTTGTTAGTTCCTGGAAATACTGACAGACCTAGCTATAATGGATTTTGTGGATCAGCCAGAAAGTGAAATTCCGTTCTTCCGTGAAGGGGATAGTAAAATCTAGAGTGAACTATAAGGAGAATATTTATAAGTAACATAATCTTAACTATTTCAACCATATTTACTACAAATTATACAAATTTAAGGTGATGTAACCACATTTGCTTGGAGGGAAGTTGGGAACAGTATAGGAATACGCGTCTCAATATTCCCGGCCAGGACTAGAACCCTGTTTCATCCATCACTGAGAATGGACCATATAAGATTTTTTTTGTCCACATGAACAACAAAGCAGTATAATATCAATCATTTACCGTATTTCCTAGAATATTTATTTTACTTTGTAATTTTGTTTAATATATGGTATTAAATATTTTATTTTGTGAGTGTTTCGAGCAGATATCACACTGGTATATAATCTATTATTAACTCGGGGTTTTCTTTTTTAAGTTCAATCAATAATTTTTTTTACCAAACTGAGATTATCAACCACTCTTATACCCACCCCGGTGGCGTAGTTAGCTAACGCGCTAGTTTACTGCTTAGCTCGACTGACAAGGATGTGGAGAATTAGTTTCTAATATCACTCAGGTGAACTCGGGTAGTTTTTCCTAAGTGGTTTTACACTCTCCCTCCACGCAAATTCGGGTTCCCTTCCTCTAACTTAAATCTTTACAATTCCATCCCATTAGATTAATTAGTGCTTAGGCGTATTACCAAAACGGGTAGTAAGACGCGGTGCTAAAAAAAAACTACCCTCAAAAATTGATTTAAACACTCTTTCCTTGTCCTATTGATTGAAGATTGAATATATGAAAGTTACCCAAGAAACAGTGAAGTTTTCCTGGTACTCAAACATATTAATAAATAGTTAGTTCTGTGTGTGCTGGCTGGCCGCGAATGTCCGTGTATAGAGTAAAATAGTTAAGTGGCGCTTGTCTAAAAGGAGGGTTGTAACACATTATTCACTTTATCAAGTCATGAACTAGCAAAATACTGACTGTTTCTAATGCAGTTAACATTCATACATATTCTAAACATTTATGTTTTGCAGTAAGTCAACAATTATTACTACTTTCAAGTTAATTTCAAGAACAAATAAATTACTTATATGTTAAAATATCATACTCCTCAAATAATTATTGGTTACTTTATTATTATTATTATTATTTTATAAACCAAGAATACTACAAGGGTATTATTTACAGATTTATTTAACGAACAGATAGTGCGACCGCTTTTCTCAATCGATACCAGGTTTCTATACTGATTGAGGGACACTAGGTTCGATTCCTGATACCGTGAATCTTTTATTTTTAGTGAAACATTTGTTTTTTTCTTATAGCCTGATAAGCTAATGGATGGGGATGTTGAGTCGTTTCAAGTTTTAAGATAGCTAGACCTGTCAGTATTTCCAGGAACTCACAATAAAACACCTGATTAAACTAATGTTAAAACCTGCCTGGATATAAATACTACGTAAGCCTAGTAGAATAAAAATTACATTCCAATCGCTTATGGGGTTATAAATATCCTAGATAAAATATACACAACATCCATCCGAAACTTTAACAGGGATTCGATGACTGGGTGGTCTAGGGGTTAAGGTGTCGGACTTCTGTGCTGAGGGTCCGGGGTTCAATCCTTGGTCCCGGCACAAATTTATCTGATTACCAAACCCTTCCTTCACATCTGACAAGACATCTTGTTTATGTGGGGAATTCCAGGCCTCCACCATGGTTCGGATCCCATGTTAAACTGTAGATCCTCCATTTCATCTCACAATCATCCTACCATTACACATTAGAGTAAAGTGCGTATAACCCAAACGGGTAGTAATACGCGGTGCTAATAATAATAACAACATTGATTCGAACTCCAAAACCTAGGTCTATCATACTTCAATTTTCCCGGTTGATATCCTTCAAGATAGAATTAATTACGGAATCAGTTGTTGACAAATATCCGGCTGGTCCTTCACCGAGACTTACAACACAAAACATGATTAAATTATGCTAAAACTTGCTTGATTAAATATTCTACTTAAAAACCTACATTTAAAGCGGTAAGATGGTTCCATAGATATATACAAATATCCGGCTGGCACTTCACCGGGGCTCACACCAAACCGTGCGATTATAATTATTATTCTAAAAAATGCCTGGATAAATACTCTACAGAATTATCAAAACTAAACCACAGTAATTGTGTGGTTTCATAGATATATACAAATATCCAGCTGGCACTTCACCAGGACTTACACCAATACACTCAATTATAATTATTATACTAAAAAACGCCTGGATAAATACACTAACGAATAATAAAAACTACACCACAGTAATTGTGTTGTTCCATAAATGTATACAAACATTCGCCTGACCCTTCACCGGGACTCCCACCGAAACACCTGATTATACACAAATAATGCTAAAGCCTGCCTGGATATTGTTCCAGTACAAAAGTAACAACCACACCGTAATTTGTTGAATGGTTCAGGAGATGAATAAATCCGGCCGTATCTTTAAAAGAAAAACAAACCCTGACTGTATGTATGCGAAATCCTCTCCTAGGAGACATCATAATGAATAGAAATAAATACACCGCAATAGGTTATGAAATTCCAGGTATCCTTAGCTATAGACAGATATTCTTAAATATAGAACAGAACTATAATATATTTTTACCTAAATATATTTATATTCCAAACCTTAAAAAAGCAGAGATATTATGTAAAGTGGTTTTAAGCTCGTAAAACAAAGCAATATTTATCCTTGCTTTTCAATTATCATTTAAACCTCCTCACTCTGATATTGTATTATTACTTGCCTACGACATGGCCAGTTTTATTATTTGAATTTCCAGAATTGATTTAGTAAAAAACAGATTTGACAAAAATAATCACAGTTAACATTATACTTTAAATTTATTATAAAATGATAATAATCCACGCAAAACTTAATAAACCACACCTTTACTTAATCAAAGTATTAATTATTAAAGCGTTTTACATAATATAGTTATATTATAGCCGCTATGGTAGCATTAAATAAAGTATGGAATTGAACTATGCTCCCACAAAATTACACAATCATAATAACTTTGAAGAAACAAATAAATTCACTTTTATAACTAAAATATGTCCAATAGATGAGATTTTATCAATATTTATTTTTTGTGCACACGGAAATAATATAAAATATTTTAAATTAGGATTGGGACCCTTAAATTACAGAAGGTTTATTTAAACTCTGCTTCTTACAAATAAAGTAAAAATATTTTCGAGTTAATATGTTATTTACGTTACATGTGTGGAATATAATAATTAATCATTAATAAATGTATATTTGGCTATAAACAGTTATGCAGATTCTGGAAAAGTGGAGACTTGCTTTATGTTACCATGTAAAACCAATCAATGCGGGCAACAGTGCCCAAATAACGTTTGACGTGGTTAAAATTTAATAGCTAAAAAAAACCAACCCGTATATTAATGAGAGCAAACATAATTAATTAGCTTAGTATGTAAATATTAGTTATTGATTTTATCATTATCAGAACAATAAAGTAAAATTAATTTATTAAATCAAACCATTCGGGCATCGCTAAAAGACATAACCCCTCCCTCGTCACTTCTTCCCAACAGTCAAGAAATTATTTAACGACTTAAATCCTTCTCTAACTTAGGTGTTGGGCGTAGCTTGGCAAACTATTCTGCAGTCATGTGTGGAGGAGTATCATACCTCGCGGGCTCAGTGAATTAGAAGTTGCTACCTTTCAATCTCGACGGAGTGTACATAGACCTTTTGGATTCCCTTCCAAGCCATACTTCTTCATCACCCAGACTCTGCCCATATAGGTTTTCCCACATTTATGTTTTAGATATCTCATTCCAAACTCATTCACCTTGCTCTTGTGTTTTTTCATGACAAACCGACGCTTCACCTTTTTAGAAATTAAGAGGTTAGAAATTAGGAACAACTATTTCGAGAGTGCTGGTATTGATGACTGAACATTATTTATATGTTTTTATTTTCCCAAACAGCTGATCACAAGTTTCATTATATGTACACCAAAAAAATCTTTAACTTAGCTTAATTTAATAAACCTCTTGCATCATTTTGTTTGCTTACGGTTTGAAATGAAAAACTACTGGGCCTACATTATGCAATGCACACAATATATTTTAGTCAAAAAATCTTAATAATAAATATGCATTCAAATAGCATTATCACACGGGGAAATTAATTAGTATGAGAAGTTGGCCAATAAAGACACAATGTTTTTATAGTATGTATGCTTCGCCGCCCAATGCTTTATTTTTATTTTATTTTTCTGTTGATACTGGAACAAGTGTAATATGTTGTGTGAAGCTCTTAGAAAATAAAACTAGTTATTTAAAGTTAATGAAAGCTTTCAAGAACTCCCAAAAATAGTGTTTACACTGAATATTTCCAACAACTTAATGTCAAAACAATGGTCATTTATACCCAGTAGGTCTACTAAGTTAGCAATAAAGGAACGAAAGGGTGGCTTGGATGGTTAAAAATAATAAAATGAAAATTTTATTTAAAGGGAGTTCTTGAGACTTTAATTAAGTGACTAAGAATATAAGGATAATATATTTCTTTATAATGAGTTGTTTGCAATTTATTCACTTCTGGATAACTAGGTCTAACTACTAACTATCGGCTTCAGATTAATTCAGTAAACCTTTAATGATTAAAAAAACCTAGGCCTAGCCAAATCGCATGTTAAGCTAGGACCTATTTTGGTTATTTCCAGTCTTGGCTGCAATATTTCATAGGCCTACAACTCACATTAATGTGGATAGTAATCACCACTGTATGTAAGAATCAGTTTAAATAGGATTACATTATTAAAGTTTTGCTGAGGCATATTAAACAGATTAGTCCTACGTCCACGTGTTTTACACAAATAGGGTACTTATAGATAATAAAGGTTGAGTTATATAATAAAGGTATTTGGATTTGTGTAGAGGGAGAGTGGGAAAACTTTAGAAAAATAAAACCACTCATCACACCCAGCTAGGACTCAAATCTCAACCTCGCTCCTAATGTAAAATTAGATTAAAGAGACTGTCGTCTTGGTTAATGTTGAACCACGAGAGGGGTCAACAGACTACTAACATCCCAAATATGTTGAACACTAACTAACCTCCACCTACTATAAAACTTACAAACAATTAATCTTAATATTGAAATGTTCCAATTATCAGTGTGTTGATGGTGAATAATAATGCATTTTGATAGTGTTATATTTCAAAGAAAATATTCTTTTAACGTTCAATGTAAGTGTAATACTCTCAAACTTGACCTACACTATGATACAGGCCTATTTAAAGTTAGATTATGTAAAACACACACAAAAACAATTTTAGATTTGTATTTATGACTAATGAGATTGTAAGTTTAAATCAGGTAACACAAAACACCTAATAAATTACAAAACCTAGCTTACATAGCCTCGTAACGTGAACCAAAGGACAAATAAAATGTCTGCGCAACTTAGCGTCACTCTACTGGGAAAATATTTACACTTGCAAAGTGGTCGGCCATAATAACTTTTAAAGCAAAGTCTAGCGTATCTCTGCTAACACAGGTGAATTGGTGTTCTAGGGGTAAGGTGTCGGACTTCTGTGCTAGGGGTCCGGGGTTCAATCCTCGGTCCTAGCACGGATTTATCTGGTCACCAAACACTTCCTTCACCTTACAAGACGTGTATTAATCACAACTTATGAATGTGTGGAATGCCAGGCCTCCACCGTGGTTCGGATCCCACGTTCAACTGTAGGTCCTTCATTTCATCTCACAACCACCCTACCATTACACATTAGCGTAAGTGCGTATACCCGAACGGTTAGTAAGATGCGGTGCTAATAATCATAATCAATCTCTGCTAACGATCGCAAATTCGTTCTGCGTCGTGATCATAATAGCCCTGCAGGGAGAGGGTTAGTTTTAAAGATTTCGTTGTCAGGTGAAGGAGTAAATATAAGTTTTTATTCAAATTAAACACCTAAAGCTAAATATCTATGTAAAGTCGATAGCCTTAGTATTTATACATACACTACATACTAAGGTTATCAACTCTAAATATATTTATATATATATTGGTATATAAAGCTATCAACTTTATATAGATATTTAGCTTTTGATGTTATATATATATATATAAATCTTTCTTTTCATGTAGCAAGGTTCAATTAAATAGTTATATTATAGTTACTCATAAAACTATCTACTTAGTAATAATTATTGTATACGAACAGCTTTAACAATTCAATTAAACGTTATCAAATTTTATTGTGTCATTTAAATATCTCATATGAAATATGTTAATATGTATCACTACCAAATCAAAATATTTAGGGACTCTGTTAGTGGTCTTAAAAACTCGACTGAGGTCAATGTATTTTACTGAACAATAAGAAGTCTTAGCACAACTTCCTTCAGAGGGGAGGTAAATCCGTAAGTTCTATGTCGATTTTGGCATGTAAACGATCAATTTAGGGTATGTGTTTTCAGCAAAACGTGTAGGCTCTTCTCGCACACTTATAGATATCCATGGGGGGAGGGTAAGGGGGGAGAACTATTTACCCTCTCCACATGAAATTAACCGATCACTGAAACTGCAACATAAACTAACTGGAGTAGCGAAACTTTGTTGCGGCCATGTTCTCTACAAATGGATTTAAAGGAATTAATTAAAAATATGTATATGGTTAATATTTTTACTTTCTCGCTATCTTACAGGTAGGTTTTTGGAATTGGATATCTAACCCCAAAATTAAGGATATTTTACAGAAGGGCAAAAAGAGAAAAAGTGATCTTCTGAAAATCAGATCTTACGATTTTTATTAAATTTCATTTCTAGACTTTGCTAAATATTTCAAACAAAATGGTTACTCTCAATATTTCAGCAAAATTACTTTAAGGGCTCCGGTCAAATGCGTAAATTCTTATTTTGTATCATATCTCCGAAACTATTTAAGAAATGAAAATACTTATCATTACAAATATGTATATCTATTTATAATACAAATATTTTAATCGTAGCATATTTTTATAAAACCAATAACATTCAAGCTATACGCAGATATATATTTTTTAACTTTTCTAACAGTTAAAGGTAAAGTATTGCGACCGTAAAAAGAACCTAACCTGAAATATTGATGGATGTCGACGTCTCATAACCCCAGCCTCCCCCCCACCCCGCCACCCCTCCCCGGAAACATAAAAAGTTGTCTTTGCAATGCCATCTGTTTGTGTGTCTGTTTAAACTTAAAATTAAGAGTAGTTTAAGAAAGAGCGAAAAGAGAAAAAATCTATTTTATCAAAATCGACTCAAACCATTTTGATTAAAATTCGTATCTAGGTGTTGATTAAGATTATAAATAAACTGGCTATTTTCATTCTACCATGAAAATTAATTTGAGGGTACTTTACAGAAGCAGAAACTTACGTATCTCCGCAACTATTTGAGACACTAAATAACTTATCATTGCAAAATTGTAGTACTATTAAAAAACCTTTTATATAAAACTAGCTCACCCGACAGACGTCGTCCTGTCAAAAGCTATTGGACTGTGGCAGTCCCACAAACTTATCTTTTCTGGTCAAGTTCTGGCGATGGCGTCACTTATAAAGTGTGCATGTCGTGATGACATCTTTAGTTTTCAGTAATGGTCACCAGAACAGATAAGTTTGTGATACAATACAGTCACAAATGTGTAATTTAACCAAAAATTGAATATAAACGTATTTCAGAGTGATCACTTTATTTATTGACTATCCAATAACTACCGTGATATCAACAATAAATTTGGGTGATCTGGTGGTCTAGGGGTAAGGTGTCAGACCTCTGTGCTGGTGGCCGGGGTTCAATCCTCGGTCCCGGCACAAATTTATCTGATTACCAAATCCTTCCTTCACCTCTGACAAGACATCTTGTGAATGTGAGGAATGCCAGGTCTCCACCGTGGTTCGGATTCCACGTTAAACTGTAGGTCCTCCATTTCATCTCACAATCACCCTACCATTACACATTAGCGTAAGTGCGTATAACCTGAACGGGTAGTAAGACGCGGTGCTAATAATAATAATAATAATAATAATAATAATAATAACAGTAAATTTGTATAATGTTAATATACTTTTCTATGTATTTTAATGTCATAATCATAAACAACTACTTACAAAATTCCGTTTTCTATTTCGTACACTGCAATACTTTAGTAATATTGTGTTAAATGATATTTTCATTGTAATGCTTTATGGTATACGATATTTTTTGTTTTATAACCTGGGGCGTAAACAGACAAAGCTGATGGTTTTCCAACATGGGAACAGGCAACATATAATTGGCCATGCAAGAAACATGGGTTTTCAAGGTTAATGCCACAAAACCCTCGATGCGTGCACCTGGGATTTATTTATGTTCATAGCGAAAGTAAGTCGCGCTGGAAACTGCAGTCGTTTAAATTCAAATGGTATGTCAGTCGGAATCATTGGGATGCGTGGTATCAAAACGTCTTCTCCTTTATACATTTCCCTTTATAATAGTTGCTTCGATCACGTTGTTCAGTAATTCTTTCACCACTAGCCGTGTGCCGTTACAAATACGTGGTTGGTTGATATTTTGCAACATTATGATCACCAATCCGACCTTTAATTGAAGATTGTGAGGTGGCAATCCTGACAAATCTAGCGAGTTCAAAAATTCGAGTGGATAGTTGACATCATCTTGGTTAGTAGCGGAATCAGCTGATGTGTATGTCCTCATTTCACCGGCAATTTCATTTTGAATTTTGAAATTTAATTCATTTACATCCATGTTTTTGGCAGCCAATATAGCTCGTTCGCTCAACCAAATATGATATCTCTAATTTTGAGCAACGTTTGGCAACAGCTTTTGAATGAGTTCGGTTTTTTATTCAGTAAACTGACAAAAATTGTCACGAAAGGTAACGCAGCAAGTCAAAACGTCTAAAGCGAAGTTACCATTACCTAAGTCAATGAGTTGTTTTGAAAATATTTCTCCAGATCGATCATTTTGCAATTCGACACGCGTATTCTTGCTTAAATTTAGTATCTTTACGTATTTCCACAAAACGGAGAACTTTAAACATGCATTAAGTTCATCAGCTGGCGTTGACCTTGGAATCACTGGCAATGTTTGACAAAAATCTCCTGCTAACCAAATCGGTTTTGATTGATCCGCAGATCTTGTATGGTTCGGCCTAATGCCTCCAAAGATTTTTTATGTGCCAAGGTTCATTCATCCCACACTATCAATTTACATTGCTGCAAAACTTTTGCCATTGCAGAGTCCTTCGAAATGTTGCAGATCGGAGTTTCGTTGCTTTGCATATTCAATGGCAATTTTATCCCTGAATGGGCTGTTCGACCACCTTCCAACAATGTAGCTGCAATGCCTGATGAAGCAAGTGCGAGTGCAATTTCATTGTTTGAGTGAATTGTTGCTAAAATTAATTAAATCAAAAAGGTTTTTCCTGTACCACTGGGAGCGTCCAAGAAGTAAATTCCTCCAGTTCCATCATGTACAACTTTCATAATAGTATCAAATACATAATTCTGTTGTTGGTCAACAGCGGAAGGTTTATTCGAACTGATTATCTTAAAGCATTGAGATCGTAGAGTTTTTAGCGTTGCAACTCTTGATTAAAAGCGTCGTGCATCAGATGATTGGGCGCGGCCATGCCTAATTGAGATATTACTTTGTTTGACATCATCAAGCACATTTCCTCAATTGATATTAACACCTCGTTGTAAATTTCTTCCCTAACTTGTAAATTTTGATTTCCTGTTCTAATGCGAATTTGATGCAAGATATTGTCACACATATCATATTTGTATTTGATCCATAAATAAATTGGTTTTGATGGGAAGCATGTTGATATAATTATAGAAAACAATGTTCGTATTTGATGAGCTTGTGAAGAAATTATAGCATCATTGAGAGTTTGATCCCAATGAGCGTCATTTTCTAACAGTTGCAAACGTCTACAGGCTTCTCTGTAAGAGCCACACAATTCACCATTAACAGTTCGTAAATGTTGGAATGATTTTGGGCCTCGAACATTGACTAACAGCAATCGCAAATAAAAACACTCATCGTGGCTTGGATGGACTGAATAAATTCGAAATAAATTGCGTTGGCGGAATATACATTTGGGTAACCTAGAACTGGTTTTCCTTGTTTCCGTCGTTGAAATTTCTTTGAGGATTGATTCCAAGTATAATATTTTGGCATTTCGGGGTATAGCAGTGTTCAGGCAAAATCATCATTCTGACACATTTCATAAAAACCAGTCAAGGTTGGAGATGGTGGTTGAACAGCTCATTCTAATGCGTTCTGTGACGTGAAATATACTCTATGAACATTTTCTAGGTGTATGGCTAAGTGAACAACAGTGGAGTGTCTTTCATGAATGGGAAAAGAAAAAATTCACCAAATTGCTTCATTACTGCTAACATACCAGCCCATTTGGTATTGGATAACTTCGTCATTGAAATTCTCTGCACCAACTCCAATAACAGCCATGTCACTTCTTTGGTTACATATTTACAAATGTATTTGTTAGATTTCATGGAATGGCAAGATTCAACAATGATGTGCGCCTTGAAAGTCTTTGATAGGATCGGTGAATATGGAACAATCCAACTATATTCAATTTCAATATCTTGTTGATTTACTTTGACAATTGTTGATATTCCATTGTCTGCAGTCGATCAGTGACGATACAGTGGATAACCATCATTTCCGGTAATTGTTTCTGCTACTAATACCCGTGGATAACGCCTCGAACATTTACCATCCACCATACACGGTGGATTTTGTTTAAGTGTTCCACAGGGACCATGAATCATATTTTTAATAACTACCTCATGCAAGTCTGGATCTACTTGTACATCAGGGATTTCAGCTGATATCACTTCATCAACTTCATTTGGTCTTATCTTCTCAACCAACCAAATCAGAATATGTGCATGAGGCAATTCACGTTTCTGCCACTCCACAGAATACATCCGGCAGCGCGTCCCGCCAAACACGCTATGTTTCACAATAAAATCCATCACAGATTTCAACTTTTGTTTGAAGACTCTTGCCGTAATGTTATGGTGATCAATAGGTGATTGACCAGGGAATAACTCAAGTTTGATTTATATCCACTGCGGATTGCACGTGAATGTGATAAATAAATCTGCTGTGCCATAATGACGACCATACGACATGGCATCTTGAGCATATTCATGCATATATCGAGGACTTCCGATGTATGTTGCTGGAAAAATTGTCACCCGGCCGACATTCTCTGCATTTCCAACAGTATTAATCGCATCTCGAAGGTGAATATACTCTTCAGAACAGAGTTTGGTCTGGTTCAACCTGATTAATGTCAATCACTCTGTTTAAATTTTAACATACATATCAACAGCATATTGGTGAAATAATCGCCGACATTTCAAGATTTGATTGTCTTCATTGAACTTACTTTTTTGCTGGTTTCGACACCTGTAAATAAATTATTGTTTTAATGACAGTTATTAAACTTGCATATAATTCATATCGTAGCTGATACAAAATCTCCATTGCTAAACCAAATTTTAATTACCTTTAAGGGGATTTATCATCTTGATTGAGAAGTGATAACTATCTTCACCTTGCCAAAATATGATGGGATATTGTAGCGTGTCATATCACACGCTGTAACTGATCATTCCGGCGATGTAAAACAATATCACGGGCTTCCAAATTTTCTCCAACTATAACAATGGCAACTTCATACAATTGTTGGTGCATTGAAACGTCTTGCATGTTGGCCCACCGGATTTTTATCAGCTCTTATTACAATTTTGTGATTATCATATGGCGTGAGATCAAGTGCAGTTTTGAACAATGTAATCAACTGATTGTGTTGAAGAAAGAATGTTTGTAATTCTTCTACAATAGACCTCTTCACTGAACTGTTATGTGCACAACGCAGATCAATTTCTTGTGTTGAATTTCCCATGAAATAAATTTGCAGGAATTTGTAGATCGCCGTCTGACACTGGCAATGTAACCTAACCCAATCATTTCCCCACACAGATGATACTCAGTGGTAGGTACAAGAGAGTTATAAAATTTATTAAGCAAAAATATGATACACCTCAATGACGGAGAGGGACAAAAACAATTAGTACAAAAATTGGGCGTAGCCCAAGGACAAAAGCATACCAAAACCTGCCATGGCCACAAGGGCGCTAATACAATAAAAAAAAGGGGCTGGCAGCCCCATCGTTAGGTGCCCACAATGGAATCGTCCATAAATGCCGATATATCATAATTAAATTGGTCTCCTGTCTAAGTATGGTTTTAACCATGAAAAAACAAGAACAAATCCTTGCCTAAAACCAAGGCTGAGAGAACAAAACATGTAGCCACTAATATGGTTGTAAAGCCAATCCAGTGACCCCTGACTACATGCACAGCCTAAGGTTAACAAACAAAAATATTTGTAAAGTGGTACCAAAGTAAATTCCTAACCATATTAATTATAACCCCATACAAGGATTGTAGCCCTGTCTGGCTTGCGGTCCCTAAGTTAACTAACATAAATATAATTCAAGGTGATAACAATCAAATATCCCAACTTTAACAATAATAGTTCTGCATATGAGAAGTAGTCCCATCTGGCTCGCGGCCCCAAAGCTAACTAACATAAATATAATTCAAGATGATAACAATAAAATATCCCAACTTTAACAATAATAGTTCTGCATATGGGAAGTAATCCCATATGGCTCGCGGCCCCAAGGTTAACTAATATAAATATAATTCAAGATGATAACAATAAAATGTCCCAACTATAACAATAATAGTTCTGCAAATGGTAAGTAGTCCCATCTGGCTCGCGGCCTCAAAGTTAACTAACATAAATATAATTCAAGATTAAAACAATAATAGTTTGTTAATGCAGAGAATGGGCATAAGACCCGTACGAGCGTCCGAGACGTTTGATTTTGAAAGGTAAATAGTTATAGCCAAAGAGAATTTTGAATAATGTGACGAGCCTACATAATGAATAGGCCCTTACCTCGTAAAGTCCAGAGTGCAATGCGTGTTTCTTCTCTGAACTCAGACCATTTATATATTATGATTAAATGTGCTCCCAGAGTGCGGATAGGTTGGGAGGGGGGATTTTCTAGAACCTACACGTAGGTCAAAGAACACCAGTCACACGCACAGCTCAGTTCTAGAAGATTTTAGAACGCTCACTGCACACGCTCAGTGAAGTTCATTTGTCTGGAAGAAGGGAGAGGGTAGTTGCCAACACAGCCAGCAGCGAGGCTCGAAGACCGGCTCAGTAGAATGGTGATAGTCCAGCGGAGTGTTTCTCGGGTTTATTTGAATTGCGGTCGTATTACGTCAACAGCGTCAACAAGGGCTGGCTTTGGTGAGTGAAACCATCTTCCACATTCGGTTGTAACAAGGTTACAGAAACAGTGAACCCGCTCGGTGATATATTTAGCCTTGTATCTGTGAATTAAAAAGACAGGCTTATTATTTTTGTTACAAAAACTATTAAATAAAATAAACAAAGCAATACGGGGGATAAGTCTGTTATATGTTACCTTGAAAGTTGTTATAAAATTGTCCCGAACTACATTTGTTGCCTCAAATGAAGTCATTTGGAAGCAGTTGTTATATTTTTGGATATTAGTAAGGAAATGTATGGAATACGTTCCTGTTCCTGAAACCAAAGAGTACAATGGCTCTGGTGGTGGAACCAATGGCACTAATTTCACTTTGCCATTTGCACAACACAATCCAGCGGCTTCATTTTTGTATTTCAATGCCTTACATTGTGGGCAAACTGAGTTCATAGATCCAATAACAACGCATTGGTAGGTACTGTAGTCAATTGAAACATCGTAACTGAAAGCAGCTCGTTTCAAACCTGCAAGATTATTAGCTGAATGACGTTCTTCACGGGTTTGTGATATCCGAATCCTTTCAATTTCATTCCGTTCTTCACGTTGCTGTGCAGTCCGATTAGAGTGACAATTAGCTTGGTTTCTAGCATTTCGAGTTCTTCGACCCAAATTGCTCCACCCACGTCTTATAGGCGGCATGAGTCTTGAACTGAGTATAAATGGAAACACACACAAAATAAACCAATCAACCAAAGATAAATCTAGGAACTTGTTTGTCGATTGAGAATCGAAGATTTAAAAACAACCAAGAAAATATCACACACTGATTGAGAATCTACTGAAAAACTGTCAAAGTCAAAGTCAAACTGTATATTGTATAAAAAGAAAGTGACAAATCTACGGATGCATTCAAGTAGTCTATAATTATGAACGTAACCATAAAATTATTATAAAGTTACTAATTAAATTTCAAATGTTTTTTCTTTATATTATGGTTTGGTAATCTTTTGTTTTATTTGAATAAAACAAAACAGTAAGTAAATTAATCGAAAGTCGATTTTAGGGTGTCTGAGATTGAATCACTTAATCGATTCATTGCTCAAATCAATCTTTACGACCCCAAAAAATCGATTCTTTGATTAATCGATTTCAGATCGCACTCCCTAGAATTGACATCTAGGAACAGTTTGAATGGGAAAAAGAAAAATGTAGTTTTTACATTTATCAGTGAAATTTTTCCAATTTTTCTCTTCATAAGAACCATCCTCGGACTTCAACGAATATATTCTTTTTAATTAGCCGAATTGGTCCAGCCGTTCTCGAGTTTTGCGCTTAGCAACACATTTAGCCATTCATTTTTATTTATATAGATATATTTTTAAAAATATAACAGTTTCTGAGATATTGGCAAATATATTAATACAATTTTGTGATATTTAGTTGTAAAGCGATACTACTTAAGTTTTTACGCAATAATTCTACAATGCCATAGAGAAATTAAATATAAGTAGGTTTCTAAAAGTTTATGTTGTTTTTCCTTAAACCTCTTGAGAGAAATATTTGTACAACAATGATCTATATCCATATAAAATTCAATAGTCATATATTTACATTTTTTATTGGTCAAATTTTATAGATGAGGAATTTAATAGCATTGCGAAGGCATGAATATTTGCAACCTCTAATAAAATGTCAAAAATTTTAACACGAAGTGTTGACCCTTGTGGACCCAACATTGATCTTTTTTTATCTGTCCAAACATACAAATGAGGACATTAATTCTTTAAAAACAAAATTTAAAATTTAAAACCGGGACTAAAGAAAAAAAAAAGTTTTACATAATCATAGTACAATTTATGCTTGGGTTTGCTAATATATATTATTTCGTTTCACATATATTACGAGTTTTGAGTAAATATCTCCATTTTCAAACAATAGAGTGATAAAGTCCGTGCGGAGTTCCGTATCATTTATTTTCATCGTATAGCACATATGATTGGAAGGGTCTTTGACATCCAGGCTCAGTCGCCCTATGTGTAGACTATTAAGGTGTGGTTAAACGGAGCCGACCAACATCGCATTTTCTAACCATTTTTATATTCTTTTAGACTGAGTTATATTACAGTTTGTATTTTTATTTTTGCTTCCATAGGTTTTCAGCTATTTTCAAAAGATTAAGTTAGCTATTAATTACGAAGAAAAGAATTTTAAGTTATCTAATAACTAATAAGAAGAATGTTTGTTGTTCAATAAGTTGATGTATATAATATTGTTTATCTTGTACGTAATGTTGGAAATAATTACTACAAAGTCACACGTGCAACGGCTGTGAAAGAAATGCCTAATTTTTTTACAAGTGCTGACACAGGGATTTTAAAAGAGCAGTGATTTATACCTGTGATTATTCACAGAGATTGATAGTCAAAGTCACTGTGATCATCGATATCGTAAACTCATGGTTTCGTCCATTCATAAAGTGCTTAGTGGTTAGCTTGAAAATAAAAGTTCGGAAGCTTCCGAACATTTTTATTTCCTGTGGAAAATGTGTGGAGCAGTGCTCTCTCGACGATTCATCTGCGCCGGTGCAGTGCAGCTCTGTGCAGCCGGACCTTTAGCCGCTCTGGTAGCACAGAGCGTTGTCCGCCTATGGAGGTTGTCTATACGTCGTACCCTCAATGAGATGATGATAGTTACTATGAAGTTGTGGAACCAGGGTCAGTCTTTACCTAACTTAAGCCTAATTTACCAAACTCTGGTGATCATTCTTCTTAAGGGAATAATATCCAAGGTACCAGCCGGTAATCGAACCTTGGACCCCTAGACGTGTAGTCAGGTGCACTAACCACTACACCACGGGGCCGGTTGATGGTCAGCTTATATGTTATATATTGTAAACGATATGGTGCTATTTTTATCTCTAGGTATTTATTGCGTTGTTTAACTTTGAACAGATGAAAGGTCATAGTAATTAACGGAGATATGAAAAAAAATGGAAATTACAAACGCCAAAATAACTATATTTTTAAGTGAAATATAATATTTTTACTTGACAAAGTAGACAAACGAAATGAAATTATCTTATTTCTCAAGTGGTAGACAAGGGTTTATATAAAAGGTTTCTGGTGTTCTAAGTCAATCAAACATCTTTCAAACATGGCTGTCAAGATTGTTTTGATCTTCCTTATTTCTGTCAGCTGTTCTCAGGTAAGATTTCTTGTTTGCTTTTCTAATCACACCCACACAAATGGTAACATTCAATGCAGCCTGACTCTTCTTTTCATAAATGTGACTGTACTGTGTCGGTGACTAAAGGCTAGTACAGACAGAACGCTATGCTAAGCTAAGATTTGTTCTGCTAGATCTTTAGAAAAACAGCGTAACATATATTTAAATGTGTTGTTTCAGACAGAAAGCTAAGTTAAGCTATGCCTTGCTACGCCGCGCTATGTTTTTTCCGATTGCTGGCCGGACAATGTTTCCATCTCCAATCTTGAGCCATTTGTATGTTTCGCATGTGCATAACGCAGCTTAGACTCTGTGTTGAACAGACGTAGTGCTGGATTGTTTAAAATAACCAAAGTAGTGTTGAAATGTTGTTTTCAGTTTGTTTCACACGTACTTAAGTACCGTGATATTATTTTTAGATTTTATATTTAGTAAATGTTTTTATATTAAGATGGAAGCGTTAATTTTACTGAACAAGTCAAACCTCCACCTCCTTAATTTTCTTCATCTTCTAAAACAGCTGCTAAAAGCAGCATCTTTTCTTTCTCAGTACTATTATCAGAGATCAAACAAGACATTTTGGAGAATGCCATGACTAAACTCCAGTGAAGCATACCAGAAAGAAACAACACTGAATTAAGGAGGAAAAAGAGGGACCATTACTTAGCCTATTTTATCTCAGCTTAGTATTCTGTATGTACAAGCCTTAAGAAGCAAGTTGAGATAGATAGCGGTAGCTGTTTCCTACTTCAGAGATAAGAGGTAACAAAAGTATTAAAATCAGTCTCGTTTGTCCAACACAGTAAGGGGTGGTGTGATTTATTTTAATGATTTTAGATAAATATAAATAAGTGGCAACATAAACGTAGTTTGAACCAGAGGCGGATTTATATTTTTGCTGCCAAGGGGCTACAAAAATTTTGCCAACCCGGAAACTCCTTCAAACACACCCCACCCTCAGTCACGTCCCGGCCTTCATACCCCTTTCCTGTGTAAACTATAGACTTAACTCCATACAGAGAAGTCGTATATGAATGATAGGGGTAAGGGGTTCATGGTATAATAATCATGAACCTGCATGTAGCCTACCCATAACTTTGACTGTGATTGTAATTATCACTAAAATCACATACATAATGTTTCGTTGTTCGGCTACTTTTCAGCTGCTGGCTTTTATTTCAATAACATATTATTTAAATAGTGGTCTAGCCCCCTTCCCCTACCCAGCCTTGCAAACCTTACCTTTAAATGTGTTAAAATAAAATAGATAGTGAATAATATTAACTTTTTCAATATCAATAGTTTTTTGTAATGTTTACAAAATTGGCCGCCCCTCTGATTTTTACGCTCTGGGCTAAAGTCCCCTGAACCCTCCTGTAAATCCAGCATTTGTTTGAACTAATTAAAATTTAAACAATTTTATTGGATCTGATAAAGGGTGACTCGTTGATACCGCTTCAAATAGTGTGGCCTTTAAAAATGTTCAAATCATAACTTTAAAACTTAAAATCTAAGAGGGGGGTCGTGGGTTTCAGAAAAAAGTTAGAACTGGAATATTTTGTTCACCAAATAAATAGTAACATTGTTTGTCTCACATGTAAACAATTAATAAGTGTTGGTTTATACTAAAATAAAATACTTATTTTATAAAAATTAGGTATTAAAATGAATTCTATTTGCTTAAGATGGTAACAATTGTATATTTTAATGCGGCCCTTTCGGTATTTGTAGTTTTCAATATGTATCTTATGATCAAATGAGTTTGACACCCCTGGTCTAGGGCGTAAGGCTCATAATAGACTACAATACTGGTGATGGACAGGTGAGATTTAAATCTCACCCAAGTTTACTAAGTATAGTAGTCCACACACCTTTGCCACTGCATTCTACTCATCCTTTCTCCACACAAATGCTGGTGTATTTCCTCTAAAATCACGTTCCTCATCTCTACTCCAGTTGATAGCCATACTTCAAACGTAGGCCTAATAATTATAATAATTCAACCATCCCTAAACCCACACACACCAGCGCTATTATGCACCAAAAGATATTAATAGATTGCATTTATATGTTCATGAGTTATTTAACTTTTTAATCTAAAGGGTAAGGATGAGGAGTGTAGTTTAAAAAATTGCATCCACATAAGCGTGAAAGGTGGATTGGGGAATAAAACTTCCATTCCCAACTCACCCAATGCGCCCAGCTCTGATTCAAACCTCAACCTCACTTTTGCTACAATGACGACTTATACTATGTGATCATTGATGTGGGCACTGTTATTACTGAAACTATGTTTACAATACCACTAAGTTATTTTCTTAGAGTAACAAATTATTGCTTCATTTGTGTGTCATTATTTTTTCTTTTAATATTGGTGGACATACTCGTATTAATGCTATGTTTGACTATGTTTTCGATCTGATCAAATTGTTTCCCACGATCCCTCGAAGCAAATATGAGTACAACTCCTCTAAATTTACTCTTCTCCGTAATAACCGGTGGGTATGTTAGTAAGATAAAACAGAGCTTGAAATTTTGAAAACAAATCATTTTGCCACATGTTTTCGGTCGGTTGCGGCCAAATTTCCTGAATTCATGACACCCTCTAATGTCAGTGATAATTTTGATAAACGTCAAATTGATACTTCCAGGTTTTCAAATCAAAACTAACGGTGCGTGAATTAAAAAGATAACATTTACAAGAACTGTAGCCGCATTTGCGTGGAGGATTAGTTAGAAAAATTTGTCTAAAAAAATATCAGAACACCGAGTCAGAAGTAAAACTCCTTTCCTCCCTCTCATCGAAATATGGGATGGTGATAAAGTTACACCTTTGAGTGCTCTCTTGTGTGGACGAGAGAGTAAAGTAATATGGATCTTGGCGTAGAATGCGTAACTTAATAAAAATAGTCTTCAGGCCCTAAAAAATATACATACATAAGGTACTTTAAATTGTGTAATACTTTGATTGGTAAATGTGTGTGTTTGTGTGTAGGGGAGTGTGTTGGCTCGGAGGGGGGTACGTACGTGCGCGTGTACAACACATTGGATTACTATTCTGGGCTTTTCAAATATTTTAAACTAAATTGATTGTGAATGAGGCCGGTGGAATTCAGATACCTGTATTTGCAGAGAGAGAGAATGTAAAACAATTTATTAAAAGACTCAGTAAACCGGGATGTAAATAGAATCCCTACTTCTGAGGCATTAGCCAACCGGACCAGACCAGACAAAGCTCACGCCCCAGCCCACTTGCCCTCTAATGCGGGTTAGAATAGGTTGATACTAATGATTGTGTTGCACATTGTGTCACAGATACTCTATGCTGCGAGCATCAGACCAACTCTGAAAGACGACTCCTTCGACAATGTGATTGGTCAAGCCTTGGAGGTCATTGAGAAGCTCAAGGCCTTCATCAGTAACAGCAGCTCAGTAGCGGAGAGCGCCATCTCTGGCATCGTTGAGGGAGCTTACAGAGCTGTCACCCAGAGAATTGAGGAGGCTCAGCAACAAGGGGAGACGCTTGGTATCGATGTGAGCCTCTGCGTGGACGGACAACAGGCGGCAGTGGACGCCAATGTTGAGAATATCTCCAAGGCAGCAGTGGAGTGCGTCACCTCCAAGGCTGATGAGGCCATAAATGACCTCGAGACCATCCTGGTCGAAATCGAGAGTGCCAAGGTGGATATTCAGAAGGCCGAAGACGCACTTGCCAGTTGTGGTGCTAACGTTAGCTGTATCTTAGAGGAGACGGAGAAGGTCACCAAGAAGATCGTCACGTTAGGAGGTTCCATCACAAAGTCGGTAAACGACGCCGTAAATCTGTACAACACGTTCCCCGCGCAAGTGGAGGCCTGTGAAGCCACAGCACTCTCTGAGGCTCAAACTGATGCCCTCTCGTTTCTTGGAGAGCTAGACGCTTGCTTGGCGTCTCAAGGCCTCCTCGAGAAATCTTACCTATGATTAAGGTTGAGGTCATACCTCACTGCTCTTAATGACTCGATAAGATAATGGTATGTATCTCTTAAAAAACACAATAAAACTCAAGTTATTTCAAAACCTATCTTTTTAATGTTGATTTGTTTAGTGTATTGATCGCTAAATTGGTAGATAACATACCTACTTTGTCGGCGTTAAATTAATGAGTCGCAATTGAACACATATAGTAACAACGTTACCTACCTGTGGCGTTACGGTAAGTCTAGAAAGGGTTTCTCATGTCGGTGTATTTACGTTCTATCAGAGGCTCCGGAACAGGGGACGGGGGGTGGGGGCTTGAGCTCCCCTTGTTTTTATCTTGGAGGGCTGGGACTATCTTAAGCTCCCCCC